>CAJQZJ010032464.1:11324430-11365447 GCA_907164525.1 Lophiomys imhausi
AGAGAGAGAGAGAAACTGTGCACATAGTATACACATGGATATCAGAGTATAAATTGTGAAGTTGTGTCTCTCCCTCCATCAGGTTTGTTCCAAGGATCTAATTCAGATCAGGTTGTGATAGGTAACTTTCTCTGCCAAGCCATCTCATTAGTCCAGGCCTTAACATTTTGGATGAATGATTCTTAGTTTGTATTAATCTCTTTTACAAAATTTAGACATGCTATTTTTTCTATGTTTGACTGTTTAGTTGGTGTGTTCATATGTGCACCATGAGTGTGTCTGGTGACTAGGAAGGTCAGAAAAGGCCATCAGATAGCATGGAAATGAAGTTACAGATGTTACCACCACTCAGGTACTGGGAACTGGGCTCATGTCCTCTGACAGAGCATCAAGTGCTCTTTACCATTGAAACATCTCTCCAGCCTCTAAGAGTTATAAATTTACTTTTGTTTCTATAAAATATTTATTTAAATATTTATAAGCACTTTAAAGAACTTTAAATGAAATATTGCAAAGTAAGTTGTGAATTGAGTTTTAAATAGTGACATAATATGTACTCATTGTATGAAACAAAAGGTTTCATTATGATATTTTCATTTATGTTTGCCATGTGCACTGATCACAATCATCCTCAATTATGGTGTCTTGCCTGCCTTTTTCTACTGGACAACTTCCCAGGTAGTCCCCATACTTCCATGTCATATATATTTAATACAATATTTTTACTGAATTATTGTTATTGTATTATTTTATATATTTGCATAGATACATAATAAATAGATTTTGTTTACTTGGTTGTTTTATTGATTTGAGAGGCAAAAGCTTACATAGTACAAATATATGTGGAGGTTGAGATCCTGCTTCCTCAGCTTCTCTGGTATTATGATACCAATCTAGGATAAATACATAAACTTCCAGTGATGCAATTGGTAAATGAGGACACACTGTCACTACTCCTTCAGAGGCACAGGACTATAACTAAAATGGCATGTATCATCGACTGATTTGGTATTTGCATTTTCTGTTTTAGATTTTAGAATAAAGTTATTCACTAAATGTTCTTTTGTTCCTAACCCCATGCTGTCAGCATAGCAATAGATTTGTTTGACAGTGACTTTAATTTTCATTGTTCTAGAATACTGTTTTAGGATGTGGTAGAAAGTTTAGTAGATGGAGCCTAGGTGAAGGATATGTAACAGGAGGATGTTTCTTTGAAGGTTACACCCCCTTAACTACCTCCTGTCTCCCATCAGATGAATGGTCTCCTCCTTTACTTGTTTACAATGCTATCTTATCAAGCAATGATTCAGGCCCAAAGTACAGAGTCAAGTGTTTTTGTGTTGAAACCCCTGTAACACAGTCCAAAACAAATCCCCTACTTTAGGATATGTGTTGAAGCTATTTTGTCCCAAGGAAAAAATAAGAAGTACACAAGCTGGATATTAGATATGTACAGTGCACTTATTTCCAATTGTACTACAGGTATATTATAATAGTACATAATACATATCATTTTAAAAGAACAATTCTCATTTCTGACAAGCAAATGTTATTATTTTATTCATTAGTGATTTATGCTGTCTCCATTCTATTTAAGAAGATTATGCCCTAGTCAAGAATATTGTTCTTTTTTTTACTATGTAATTGATATTGTTTAAAATAATTGGTTCAAAAGATGCTCTGTATATTTGATTTCACTTGTTACAAACACACACACACACACACACATGTTGTCATTCAAGAATTGCCTAGAAATAAAATACTTTTTTTTTTTTTTTACTTTAAAACTGGAATGGTTAGGATTTTTGATTAATGTAATTCAGGTATCATGATCATAATTCATAGTCAGAAATAATGAAGATCAGTAGACAATGTGGTGATATTTGAAGACAAGCAACGTAGAATCTAATATCCGGGGAAAACACACTGTAGAACTAGTGATGCAAGTAGCACTTCAGACTCAAGGCTGAAAGAGCATGTTATCAGCATAGACAACACAGAAGGTGAGCGTTGACATTAAATGGAAACTACACCACAGTGTTCGTACGGAAAGTTGGATCCACAGAAAGGTTTGAGGAACACTACTGTTCTTTTAAAAGTATCATTCTCTTGGGAAGGTAAGAGGACTTTCTGATTTACTTTGTTTTCAATGGTTTCTCTTTACTATATTTGTCTTGATTTTCTTGACTGGTTTTCTTTTGTTTTGCTACCTTTTCATTTCCTTGATATTATCTTTTTTATAATTTATTTTTTATTTCTTCAAGTTACATCTCAATTACAATCCCCTCCCTACTCCCCCCTCCACTCCCACCCTCCCACCCTCTTCCCCCTCAATCCCCCCATCCGCTTCCCCCCTTTTTTTTAAGTTTAAGGTATATCTTCCCCCCTCCCCAACAGCTCCCCCTTTCAGTCCAACAAATGGTTCTTTCTCTTATAACAATAAATACAATATAAAATTATCTGGCAAGTCACATGTGAATATTTGTGCATTTGGTTTTTTCTTATTATATTGTTGTTTTTTAATGTCGAGACTGAAGGCCTCGGCTGGCCTTGAACCTATGGGAATCCTCCTGTATCAGCAGTAGAGATTTTAAAGTGATTTTCTATCTCTTCAACATATGATAGACAGATATCAACTCACACTTGACTGTAATTCTAGCCACACCATAGAGAATGCTGTTTGTGGAACTTCCTGCTCTGCTAAGCTAGTAAGTGTGGCTAACCTTTGGTAATGCCTTATGCCACCAATTAATAGTCCAAAGCTCATAGCACCTGTGAAACTAGTTTGTGATGTATTATAGCATACTCAAGGACAAAGAGGTTAGTTTCTGAATAGAGAGGCTGGATACTTATTCTATTGAGTCCAGAAGATGGAATAGCTCTCTAAGTTGAGGAAAGCTGTTAATGAGAGATTTCTAAACAAAGAGTTAAATTTTCATGTATTCAAGAATTGTCCAAAGTCATTCACTTTGAAACATGGCTAATCCTAGTACTTGGTAGGCTGAGGCAACAGAATTGCCCTAACTATGAGTCTACACTAGGCTACATAATGATTTCTTAGCTTGTTGTATGATAAAATGAGAGACTGACTTAAAAAAAATAAACAGAATATAAACAAGCAAATATCAAAAAATATCTCACTCCCTTAATTTGTTTGAGATCTGTCTACACTGACTCCTGCTACTTTAAAGCTGACAGAATAATGTACCAAAGCTTGGGAGCTGCCCCAGGGCTGCTATCCACCTCAATATTTATTTTTAATTCCTGCATATGTTTCCACAATATTGATGAAGGGATTCTAGTTTGCCCTACAACACCTGAAACATAGGTCTTTTAAAAACTGTAAGTAGTGGGGAGCAAAGATGGCGGCGACCTACACTGACACATTTTGAACGCGGGGAAAAAAGAGCCATAAAAAACACAGAGTTATTGGGCACTGTGCAAAAACCGGAGGGGCTAGACACCCCCCCCCCCGGGAACACTCACAGCTCCCAAGGGACAGTTAAAAGTCCCAGGGCAAGGCTCTCCTCATCTCTCACAGACACGGAGGCCACTAAACCTGGGATTCGGGAACTCCCATTTGGAGAGGCGCCTGAAAAAAAAAAAAAAGAGGGCAATTGTCCTAGGGTTGGGATTGGGCAGGGCTCTGTTCTTATCGTTCCAGGAGAATCGAAGCATCCATTAGGGGAGCCCGGGGACGGCTGGACAGCGGAATCCTCAGCAGAGAGCAGAATCAGGCACCAAGGAGGACGAGTGACCCAGTTGATTCTGCCTGGCAGACTTCCTCAATAGCTGTCTCCATTGGGGGCCTGCAACCACCACAGCAATCCAATGTCACTGGGACCGCTCAGCTCTACACAATGCCCCGACAGGAACCTCAGTGAAACCTGCAAGATCAGCTTATGCCTACAAACCCCTTAGGTCACCTAAACAGCTGAGAACAGAAGGACTGAACATAAAAGGAGTGTACTAACATTTTTAATCATTTTTCCCATTTGGGTTGGGGCCCCAAACAGGTCTACTACGACCCAAATCAGCAGGAAGTCACTTTAAGAGAGCGACGTCCCATGCCCAGAGGGTGGGGAGGGTGTTTCTCCGCCCTTCTTTTTGGTTATTTGAAGGATAACTGAAAACTCTGTTATGTAGGGGAAGAGACTACAAGCTGATAAATGGTCCTGTCTTAATGGGTTTTGGAGGTTAGCCCCAGGGAAATCCTACTTTTCCTTTTCTGTATCCTTCTTCCTCTCCTATGTAGGAGTGCATGGGCTTGAGAAAAATGAGATATAGTCATAGCACAGGAAGGTCCAAGAAGAAGGGGCAGATTATTGAATATGCCCTTATACCTTTGTATATTGATACAAAATTAGTAGGTTATTTGGCTAAAGTGGTATTGACCATTGTTTATTGTGCAAAAATAAGATTGTATTGGATTACATCGGTATTGATCTTTGTATATTGATACAAAATTAAGATTATAGTTGGCCACAATGGTATTGACCCTTGCATATGGACGTAATATTAAGATTATATTGGGCTACATAGGCATTGATCTTGGTATATTGATACATAATTAAGAGTATATTTAACCACAATTGAATAGATCTTTGTATATTGATACAAATTTAAAGATAATGCTTCCCAATGGTATCATACCTAGAGATACTTAAAAATAAAATGTGAAGCTCTGACCTCTTGATACCAACCGTCTAAAACGGTCTAGGATAGTTAAAACAAACTCCTAGTCATGCAAACATGTGTCTTTGTTAGCTACTATGACAGTCTATCACAGATATTCTCTAAACTACCCAGTAATCAAGTTGCTAAGAGACAAGCAACATTTGCTTATCTAAATACAAGAGAAGGTTAGGGCATCTTCAAAAACCCCTAGAGATCTGCAGAATATGGCATTCAAAGATGTTATCTTAAATCAAGATTTTTTTTTTGATATCGAGACATATCAGCGCCTGACAGCACCCCCTATTCTACTCCAAGTAGAAGATAAGCATCGAAGAACCTCCACTGTAAGATGGCTGAATTAGTGGCAAGCCTTTCTCTTGGCATGAAAAAACCCCTTGCACCAACTGCAGACAGACTGCTGTCCAAAAAGGACAAAACTTGGTAGCAGGGATGTCGACAGCCTAACTCTGCCAAGACAGGGTAGGTAAGTCCTTCATAATCCCTGCCCTACAACAAATGTCTGTCAGAGAAACAGGACCCAAAGCCTGAAGATTGATGCTGGAATGTATGGAGAGAAAATGGGAACAGTCCAGGCAGTTATTGGTATGATCTTTCTTAGTTTTGGAAGCTGCAGGCTCTGCACTTCCTATATAAGCAAATATATTTATCCCTCTCAGGTCTCTGAGGTGGTTGAAGAATAGACAGTTAGAATCTCATAGTTAAATTTTGAACTGTTTAGGAATCAAGAGGGTGTTATAGATCTAAGAAGATACTCTTAAAAGTGTGTTGCAAGATAGTATGAATGTTGAGTCACATATAGACCTTTAAACTCATGGAGTTGGGTAGATAGTAGAATGTTAAAGTCAGGGGCCAAATAGGTATAAACTGAACATTGGGAAGGTATACTGGGCCAATTTACTCTCATAAATGTGGCATATTTATATCTATTGTTTTGTATAATACTTACTGTTATAAGAGAAGGAACCAGCTGTTGGACTGAAAGGGGAAACCTCTGGAGGGAAGAGGGTGGAAGGGCGGGTTAGGAAGGGGGAATAGGGAGGGGTTTGTTACTGAGATGTAACTTGAAGAAAAAAAAAATAAAGTATTTAAAAAAAAAAAAAAGAAAGATACCAGAGAACTTTGCACACAGAAGAAGGACTAGATGAGAACTAGCCAGAATCTAGTTAGAGGCAATGGAGGCCAGCTCCAGAAGAAGCCAAAATTATAACATCTTCATCTTGGGCTCTCAGCTTCTGGGACTGTTGGAAACATACTTTTAAAATTTAAGTTATTCAGGTTCTGTCATTGTCTGAATGGAGCCCAAGAACTTATACTCAGACAGAATAATATTAAAAACAATTAACTCATAAGCAAACTTGAAAATTACTTAGGAATTATCACCAGCTCATTCAAATAACATGTATTGAGGATCTACTATGGCCAGAAACATGTTTACAATGCTAATTGATACACAGATAACTGTGTAGACACATTCAGATTTAAGAGGATGGCATAAGCAAACAATACACACTCTAACAGTGTTAGAAATGGTCCAGTAAAGATCCCATAATGGTAATACTATACATGAGTTTGAGTAATGAGAAAAACAAGTTTGAGTAAAAACAAGTCTCATATGCTCTGAAAAATACAAACTTTAAGACAAAATGACAACTACGCACAAGAGCCTCAGACTAAGCATATTATAGGTGTGTACAAGAAATAACAGAGATAATAGTCATTGAGTATGTGGATGAAAAATAGTAGAAGCTAAATTTGGAAACATCTTTAAGAAAATATTTCATGGAGGACCATGGTGTCTATAGCAAGGGCCTATATTTTATACTTTTCATTTTTAATATCTCAGTACAATGTGATAATGAGCTAACTTAGGAGACAGGAGTTCCATGAAGTGGTTTTGAGTTGAAGATAAAAATCTGAGAAGTTACTAGGTTTTATGACATCACATTCATGAGAAAACTGACACTGTCACCTAGGGAGTGGAAAACAGGAAGGAGTAATATGTTATCAGAAAATTCCAAGAGAGTCCAAATCTAGAAAGTGGAAAAAGGAAGTTGCTAGGAAGACTAATTTGGAGAAGTCAAGGTAGTGATAGGTTGCCATAAGTGTGGAAAATCTTGGAAGCAAATCAAAGGAAAACTGTCTGTCAAGATGCAGATATGACTAGCTAATTAGATCAAATTCTATTTAAAAACTGAGTAGGTTGAAACCTAAGCTTTTTTAGTGAGTATCATTTAATTTAAGATACAGATTTAATTTAATGATTTAATTTAATTATCTCTTAACTACAGTAGAAATGGAATAATAACCTATTAGAACAAAGATGATTTTGTATTGCCATATCTTATATGAATGAGAAAATATATTATCAATTATATTACAAAAGTGGTATGCAGTGAAATATGATTAAATGACAGAGCCATCATATTTGCCATTTTTTGTATTCCTAAAAGTTCTTAAAGTAGAAATTTAAAATCACTTCTCTGAGGATTTACTCCAATGTATTTATTCTCTTAAGTGAAATTTTATAGCTGAATTTTACATTGTCCAAGCTGAGATTTTTGAAAAAGGGGAGATAAATTTTAGGGCTATTAATTAAATTTAATGAAATAGATTGCACTTGTACAATATTTCAAAGCTCATTAACAGTTTCCACTAAATACATTTGCATTCCAACTAAAAGTTTAAATTTACTTCAAACTTATGCAACCTCACTGAATTTAGGAATTTTCAGAATGGTTGATATTAAACAGCTACCATTTAAAAAGTACTCCACATTCTCATTTTATGTCTGCAAAGAGTATACATAAAATTCATTATTTTGGAGTTAACTGTTTTACCTTTGTCTGGAAACCATACTTGTCTTTACTTCTGATTTTTCCCAAGGCAGTTGTTTCAATGTTATGAATTCAAGATAATTTCTAAATAGTAAAAAAGAAATGTTAACTCCAAAACAAGAGATTATTAACATTTAAGTCATTATTTCTTGTAATTGTCATTTTTAAATACACAAAAAGATGTCAACTATGACATTAGAAAAGAGGGAGCCTGGCAGAAACATAGAAAAATAAGAGCTATTTGCAGGGAATTAAATAAAGCAACAGGCTTGAAGTCCACACTTTCCTAATGTAGAAGAATAAGGTCACGTATATGTAGTTTTTACATTATACCATATGTATGTTAGATCACGTGTATGTAGTTTGTATATAATACAATATGCATATTAGATCATATATATGTAGTTTGTATATTATACCATATGCATGTTAGATCATGTGTATGTAATTTGTACATTATACCATATGCATATTAGATCACATGTATGTAATTTGTACATTATACCATATGCATATCAGAGAAAGAAGAGTGTATTTCCAAAAGAAGCAAGCACCAAATGACTGTTACCCTTGACCATGTAGTCAGAGCATGATAGCTATAGTGGAGGCTGACAGTAGGTGGCAATATGACTCATAAAGACACTTGAGGAGACAAAGCTATGTGAGTGGGGGAAAAATTTTTGAACAAATGGAAAAACTTCCTCTTGTTTTAATTTAATGATCTTCCTAAAACAAATGAGTGTTATAGTCAGAACTATTTTTCTTCTAATGAAATGAAAAAAAATTTTGAATAAAGAAAGAAAATTTCTGAAAAGTATATGCACTTTCCAAATCAAATATCTTAACAGATATTATCGACTGTATCAAATAAATCAACTTGACTTTTTTACAATTTAGTCAATAAATGCTGACCTTTAAGTCATTGGCCAAAGATAATTGTTATATTTCATTTAGAATATATTGATAGCAATTACTCACCTACATAGAAATAACTAATCTATCAATGTATTGTTTCTGGAGCAGAGCACCCAAATAGATAGTAAATACATAGTAAAACTATTAGGGAGTAGCCAAAGTCCAAGTGAAAACATCAGACAAATTAGAGCAGTAAAAATTCAATGGACTTGTATATATATAAACTCTATGATAACTAACAGATTTAGTTCCTTAAGTTTGTGTAAATGCATAAACCAAATAGAAAGGAGAAGAAACTATGGAAGACGACCTTGTTAGATACATGATGATAGCTACCAAACAACCAGAAAAGAGACGAGGACTCAACAGACATTAAATCGTTTGTCATTTAAGACATTCAGTTGGCATATTCCACACATGTCACATAAAACAAAACTACACACAATTTAAGATGCCTGCTTTGTTCTTAGGTATTCATTATACTATAAAATTGAACAATATATGGTCCAATAGTGGCCCATTTACTCTATTAAAGTCAAGTACAAATAAAGTTATAATAATAATGGTAAATATACTTCTGTTTAATGTTTAGTGGAAATAAAATCAACATTTTAAGTATTTGAGAAAATATCTGTGTATTTAAAGAAAGTAGAATGCAGCATTTGAAATATAATTAGGAGAACTGGGATTCAGCATGTGATGAACAGTTTCCTGTCATTGTGATCACTTTGTTTTGTTGTCCCCACATCTAACCTCCTTCTTCCCTCTCAAAGTCCAATAAGCTGATAGTGTAAATGATAACATGCCCTACCAAACTTATCAAAATTTGCTTTATAAAAAGTGTGGTTGCATATTTACAGGGCTTCCTGTGGCTAAAGGATGTCAAATATAGAATCCTGACTTGTAGAATACTAATATTTAATGACAATTTCTTTTTTTTCTGAATTGGCAACAAAATTTTGGACATTTTCGTGCATGAAAATGAGAGCCTCAAACTACAACTGTAACAGAATTTCTGATGGTTGACCACAATTTCTCATGTTAATTTTGTAGATTTAAAAGTTATCTTAGATGTTGCTTTAATGTTATGCAAAAATTTTAAGATAAAACCAGACATTGATAAAATTCTGCAAAATAACTAGATATTTAATAATTTATAATACTTCATAGTACAAATCAGTTGGGTAAATTTTCAAGAGTTTTGATTTTGTTGTTGTTTGTTTTGGATTCACACATGTTCTGCTGTTTATGTATAACTGAAACTCTTAGAAAACAAATTAAGAACAAAATATTTTTATGTGATTTAAAAATAATACCAGGAAATTTATTACAGATACTCTTAGAAAACTTAAAATCTATTTCTATTTGGACTATTTCTCCATAGTCCAATAAAATCAAACATACTGTTGATCTGGAAGAATCTGAAATCATAAAAGATATAATTTCTGTCTTTACAAAAGCAGTATAAGTAAAAAAGGTAAGTTTAGAATTAGGAGACTGAGCACTTTGCAGTAGTGTATGTAATGTTTTTTTCAATTAAAGATACAGAAAAATACTAACGATGCTTCATTTTTTAGATTTCATGATTGAATGTGTATATTGCTTTAACAAAGCAATTTAGATGTACATCATACTTAGTAGTTTGTGAAAGCCTGATTCATATTAATCCAGATGGTCTGGAGCTTTTCCCAGCTCATAATACCTGGGATCTACATGACTCTGTATAAAATGAGAAAGTAAATGTTGCATAAGTGTCTGGCCCCTTTTTATTTCTATGTATCTTAAAAATCATATTCTACCAAAGAGGAGAAAAAAAATAGAGAGACATGAATGTATCACAGTATTCTTAACTACTTTCTCATGCATTACCTAGAGATACTTAGAAATGAAATGTGAAGCTCTGGCCTCTTGATACCAACCGTCTTAAACTGTTTAGGATAGTTAAGAAAAACAAACTCCTAGTCATGCATGCATGTCACCTTGTTAGCTGCTATGACAGTCTATCACAGATATTCTCTAAGCTACTCAGTAATCAAGTTGTTAAGAGACAAGCAACATTTGCTTATCTAAATACAAGAGATAGATAGGGCATCTTCAAAAACCCCAAGAGATCTGCAGAATATGGCATTCAAAGATGTGGTCTTAAATTAAGATTTTTTTTGATATCATGACATATCAGCTCCTGACAGCACCCCCTATTCTACTCCAAGTAGAAGATAAGCATCGAAGAATCTCCAGTGTGAGATGGTTGAATTAGTGGCAAGCCTATCTCTTGGCATGTAAAAACTCCTTGCTTCAACTGCAGACAGACTGCTGTCCAAAAAGGACAAAACTTGGTAGCAGGGAAGTCGACAGCCTAGCTCTGCCAAGACAGTGTAGGTTAGTCCTTCATAATCCCTGCTCTACAATAAATGTCTGCCAGAGAAACAGGACCAAAAGGCTGAAGACTGATGCTGGAATGTATGAAGAGAAAATGGGAACTGTCCAGGTACTCACTGGTTTGTCATTTCTTAGTATTGGAAGCTGCAGGCCCTGCACTTCCCATATAATCAGATCTATTTATCCTTCTCAGCTCTCTGAGGTGGTTGAAGAATAGACAGCTTGAGTCTCATAGCTAAATTTTGAGTTGTTTAGGAATCAAGAGGGCGTTCTAGATCTAAGAAGATGGTTATAATAGTGATGCAAGTTAGTATGAAAACTAAGTCAGTTATAGAACTTTAAACTCATGGAGATGGTTAGAAGGTAGAAGGTTAAAGTCAGGGGCCAAATATGTATGAACTGGACATTGGGAAGGTATACTGGGCCATTTAACTCTCATAAATGTGGCATATTTAATTCTGCTGTTTTGTATAGAACTTACTGTTATAAGAGAAAGTGTCGCGTCCCCCTCGACCAGCAAGGACGACGCAACTTGCAAAAGCTCTTCTCAAGCAGTTTATTCAGGTCCCTTGAAAACTGTCTTCTGAATAATGGGGCAGACCCAACCCACAGGCTAAATACTATATGAACAGCCAGTCAAGTAAAGCCATGTGGTGCTATCTTACAGGCCCACGTATGCAGAAGCAAGCCAGATCAGCGGTCCCAACCAAACATGGACCTGTTTACCACTGAGAGCGCTCACCGTCGGGCTGGTGGAAGGCGGAAACAGGCGCCATCTTTAGGGCGTGGCACGTCGCAGCTCTCTACAAGAAAGAACCATTTGTTGGATTGAAAAGGGAAGCTTTTGGGGGGGAAGAGGGTGGAAGGGTGGGACAGGAAGGGGGAATAGGGAAGGGTTTGTGACTGAGATGTAACTTGAAGAAAAAAAATAAAGTACTTATATAAAAAATTTGGCCAATTAATGGTCACTTTTCTCATACATTAATTTTTCTCATAATATAAAACATGTCTAAATAGCAATCCAAACAATTACACTGTGTAACAACAGCAAAAAAAAAAAAATACAAAGAGCAGAACTGGAGTGAATGACTGAATGGTTGTACCCCATGTAAATGTTACCATTTACCAACTGAAACAGAGCCTCTTCTCAGTCATCCCCATAGGTTTCAACATTTCTATGTTATTCAAATAAACACAGAAGTACAGATAATGATGTTTTAAAAGGAATCCTTCCTTGTCACATTTCCAGAGCATCCGTGTTGAGTTTCATTTGAGAATGGCACGTGATTTGTTATTGAATCCCAGTGTGTTTCAGTTCCAGTTCAGCAGTGATGTAAAAGAGCACAAGGGAAAAGAACTAGACTAAAACTGAGTATGTAGAAAGAAATGTGTTGATAGTGCTCAGCAGCACTCCTTATGGATTTAGCTATGAGAAGAGGGCTACTATAATTTAAATGCAGAATATACACTGGGGTTGTTAAGATAAGGTAGAAATAAATTGAAGGAAAACAAAAGATGATGAGAGAGAAAAAAGGCAGAAAGAAAGACAGAAAGGATGAACTATTAGCTTGAGGACATTGAGCCCTAATGGAAGAGATCTTCTTTAATCAAAGTCATATAAGTAATGTGAAAATATGTATATGTGTATGGTAGCAAAGGTCTGTGTGACAGAGAAAAACAACTGTGAGGGTCAGGGATGAGTTTTACTTTGCTATTTAAGATAAGAGTGCCATATGATTTTTGTTTGCCTTGGATGTTTAAAGATTACAGATTGAAATTAAATTGGAAATTTGAAAGACTGGAATCAATGAGCATGCTAAATGTCTAATAATGTGATGATGAGAAAGTAGAGAGCATAATAATATTAATTACTTAAAACAATTTGTTTTCTCTGATCTTTACTTCCACCATCTCATCCAGGCTGGATTACCTCACAGGGTTAGAGCAAGGAACTGTTATGACAGTTATATGAAATGACAGTAAAAGAGAAAGCACTGTGTATGTGTAAAGTAGCAGTGTTGCTAGAGTATCCTAAATGATATTAGCACCCGAAACTGTGAGCTGTGAGCAGTGGTGTGATGTAATCGGGAATAGATTTATTGTTCAGTGGAAAATATAAAAGTCCTTTGAGAGCTCTATGATTCAGTTTTCTCCTTATAGAAATAATGAAACCACAAAATGATTACTTGGCTTCCCTTGCCTTCCTTTGCACAGGAGCTCTAAGACCTTTCCAGACTCTCCTGAAACACCTGAGGGCTCCCATGTGTGGTCTATCTGCTTAGCACAATGTTCCCAAGCTTTATAATGTCTTGACCCTTTGAACAGAGTTTCTCATGCTATGGTGGCCCCCAACCATGAAATTACTGAATTACTACTTCATAACTCTAATTTTGCTACTTTAACAAATAGTAATGTAATTTTCTGTTGGGCAGGATATCTAATATGAGATCCCTGTAGGTGTTCCATCTCTCGAGTTTTTTTTTTTTTCTCCTGCTGTCAGAACTTTTCTCTATTACCTAACAAGAAACCCACAATCAATACACATGGACTGCTTCTTATTCAAATTTACCCAGAGAAGCTAAGTTGAACTAATCAGAGACATGAGAATTGAAGAGTCTTTTTATTTTTAATGTTTATTTATTACTTCAGGTTACATCTTCATCACAATCTCTCTTTCCTCTCCTCCCAGTCCTGCTCTCCCACCCTCTACCCCCTATCCCTTCCATCCCACTCCTTTGGAGAGGAATGTTCCTACATATCAGTCCCCCGCCCCAGTTCAGCAGTCATATGAGGGCCAAGAGCCTCCTCATACACTGGGGGCCTACAAGGCAGCACCACTGGGGCAAACTGTCTTAAAGACAGATAACAAATTACCTATTCCCCTTTGTGCATTGGTTGTAGTATAGATATCCTGTACTATATGGCTAACATCCAATTATAAGTGAATAGATGCCATGTGCATCCTTCTGAGTCTGGGTTAGCTCACTCAGGATGAGCTTCTCTAGTTCCAACCATTTGGCTGCAAATTGCATGATTTCGTTGTTTCTAGTAGCTGAGTAGTACTCCATTGTGTAGATGTACCACAGGTTTTTTGTTGTTGTTTTTGTTTGTTTGTTTTATCCATTCCTCGGTTGAGGGACATCTGAGTTTTTTCCAGTTTCTAGCTATTACCAATAAGGCTGCTATGAACATAGATGAGGAAACTTCCTTGTGGTTTGGTGAGGCATCATTTGGATGTATACCCAGAAGTGGTATGGCTGGGTCCCGAGGCAGGGCTATTCCAAGTTTTCTAAGATATCGCCAGACTGATTTCCACAGTGGTTGTACAAGCTTACACTCCCACCAGCAATGGAGGAGTGTTCCCCTTCCTCCACAACCTTACCAGCATGTGCTGCCATTTGATCTTTTGATCTTAGCCATTCTGACAGGTGCTAGATGGAATCTCAGAGTCATCTTGAGTTGCATTTCTCTGATGACTAAGGATGCTGAGCATTTCTTCAAGTGTCTCTCAGCCATTCTAGATTCCTCCTTTGTGAATTCTCTGTTTAGTTCTATTCCCCATTTTTTGATTGCATTATTTGGTTTCTTGCATTTAATTTCTTGAGTTCTTTGTAAATTTTCGATATTAGCCCTCTGTCAGATGTGAAGTTGGTGAAGACTGAAAAGCTTCTGTAAGTCAAAAGACACTGTCATTTGAAGAAAATGGCAACCTACAGATTGGGAAAAGGTCTTCACCAACTTCACATCTGACAGAGGAGTCTTTTAAGAAAAATAAAACATATTCAGAGAAATGGAAAATTAAATGTGTTTAATATAAAGAAAAAACAGACTATTTTGGATCATTTTTCTTCATTAATGAAATATTATAGATGTGTTATAGAAATAAATATTTTAAGGACTTTTGAACATACAAAAGTTATAAACCTGTCCACCTGTGAAAATAAATAAATCCGACTCTGAAAATAAATAAATAATTCACATTTAATTGACACAAGAAAGATGTTACTTCCTTATGTGAATGAAATATCTATAGTAATATCTAGAAATAATAGCCAGGAATGCATTCGATGTTACCATAACTGTTAAAAAATTATACAGTTACTGGAGTTTAAATATATCTATGCTAGGATAAAATGAAAAAAAAAAAACCAGTTTACTGTTAGAGAATTTTGCATTGAAACTCAAAACTTTACTCAACAATTATTATCAGGCAATAATTACTTTAAATATAAAATATGTAGTTAGTTGTGCATGCATGCATGATCAAGGAAGAATGTATCATGAATGTAATAAGATCATCATATGAAAAATAGATTCAATGAAAAAGGAAATATTTTTATAAACTAAGATGACACCAAAGCCAATGAAAGACACATATTCACAAATATTAAGACAAATAAATACCAAAGTGGCAATCATATAAAATATAAAAAGTAGAACAAGACACAAATGGGTAAATATTATACTTGTGATGTATAAAACTACAAAGTAACTTATTCTCAATGGTACTTAAAATACATTGTCAAGAAGTAAATGAAAGAACACTGACTTATTATTTTCAAAACATTTTATGAAGTTGGAAGAATTTGACCACAGGTATAAGGTAAAAACATTATTTGTTTTAATTTATGGTGGGATATGTTCCAATTTAGGAAATATGTTAATGTAAAACAGAAAATAGAGAAATACTCCACAGAAAATAAACATGGATGCACATTTAACATTGAAAACATTTTCATGTTTACCATTATTATTCAAGGAAAAATAATCATGGAAAAACAAAATGTCTTTAATATACATAGCTGAAAAAGATAAACATCCAAATTATTATTACTGATGCAAAAGAGAAAGGAACATTATACATCAGTGGTAGGATTTTAATGTGCTTTAATCATTTAATGAAAGTATTTTCCATTATTTGATAATGCAAATTACTTTCATTATATTATTAAACATTTCCCTCGATGTGAATGCCATGACTAAAGACAAAATTGGTAGATCTCCATTTGGAAGAAGCATGTTAGAGGAATTTCAAGGACAGAATTATTTCTAATAATAGTAACTAAAATGGGCGATTGCAATATTCATAAATACAGAAAATTAAGAAATCATAGTATATTTACACATTTTCAGTGTAAATTGATGAATTAAAAGCTTAAGCTGTGACATATATAGAAGATACTTAAATATAATAGAATCTGTAATCCTAGGGGTTCACAGAAATAAATCAAGTATTATTTAGTGATCACTGTACATTTAAATCGGCTTTAAGAAGGAAGATAGTAAAAAACAGAAAGTTCAAAATAGTAGCATTTCCTAATAAAATAGTAATGAGATATGAATTTACTGCAGTTGTATGTTTGTAAATTCAGTGATGGATTTAAGACTTGTTTTATTATTATATTTAGCTATTCTTAATACATTTTCAATATTTTTGTTATTCCATATATTTTCTTTCCTAATTTGTAAGTTATTATGTTATTGAATGTAAGTACTTCAAATTTTCTCTGTTAATTGTTTTTAAGCTTTTTATCTGAGTTTTAACATTTATTTATTTATGTGGGTATGTGTATTATGCACGTGTATGTGCCTGCACGTGTAGAAGGGTGCTTGGGGTCAACATGAGGGTATCAATTTTCTGGTGCTAACATGTAGATCCCAATAATCTAACTCAGGTTATTACACATGGAGGTAAGTGCATTTACCAAGTAAGTCATCTGTGGTCCTGAAACCTTATTTCTGAAGGGAAGGAAAGACTCATACTAGTACAAAGGACAGCACAGAAGAAAACTCAAGGCATATATACTTACAAAGGCTATAAGACAAATACTCACTTCTTTCTAACTCCCATTCAATGTTGAAGAGATCAAATATGTCTGAGTTTAAGGGTCTGATCCGCACTAACCAGCCAAAGTTGATTATATGTTTAAACTTGTCAAATAGAATGGAAATTGCTCATTTAAATTTGAATTTCAGGGAAATGATTATTTAAGAATTCTGTAAGAATAATTAGGTTCTTAGTGACTTTCTTTGCAATGTACCTTCTTTCAAACACATACACACATAAATACACATGATCATCATCCACTGTCACTGGAAGAACAGCTTTCTTGAATTCTACTTATATTTTACTGCTTTGATGGCTCAGTAGTCATGCTATTTTGTAATAGACATTTATTAACACGTAATTCTAGCACAAAATTAGAACAAAGTAAGAATGACGGAGATGAATTTTCACCTGTTCTTCTCCCGGTCACTGAAACAAAGTCATGTTCTACAGTGTTGATTTTTATTCTGAATTAAGGTCAGAGAAACACTCAAAGTCTTCATGTGAATTAAATCACACAAGGACTTTCCAAAGCTTTCTTCCTGACATATCCACACATGTCTGTATGCCATAGTAAGTAAAGAGAGCCTATATTTATCATATATTGTAACTAAAACTGAATGTTTAATTGATAAAGCCTAAAATTATTGCTAGTAGAGTTTCAGTGGGTATCTCACCTTATATAAGTTATAAAGAACAACTCTCAAGAAGTTGTTCCTTGGACTAGATATAATTTGCAGTAGTGTTCAATTCTTTCCCTTACAGTTGGTCTTTTTTTTTAACATACCTTAGCAGATAAATAGAATAGAATAGAGTATTTTTCTATTTTAAATACATATTCTCCCAATACTATAAGAGATAGGAATCTACTTTTATTATCTTAATATATAGGAAAAATTTACTATACTGTAGATCATTTTCATGTTTCTCTAAAATATTTTGAAACTTACACATAAAAACATGAAAAGTTATATATGTGAAATTAATAAAAGAAATAAAAGTAAACATTATGTAAAAAGGGAATATCCTGCATCTTCTGTGGAATTTTCAATCAGCTGTATAGTTTTTGTTTTGTGAATGTATACAATAAATACTAATTCACACAAATGCATTGATTTCTTAACTCCTTTCCCTGTTCATATATGTACTTCCCTGGTAGTACTTTACTTTATCCCATTTCTGTGCACATTAGCATAAATAGGCCAAATTTAATAAGAGAAAATAAAGTAACAAAGGGCTAAGGTCAGTACATTATTTTGTAGTTCTACTTAAAATAATTTCATGAACCTCGATTCTGTTTTCTACAGTGGTTTTACTAATTTACATTCTCATTAACAGTATACAAGAATTGCTTTTCTCTATACATTCAGCAGGGCAGGTTATATTATCTTCCAATAATAGCCTGCCTAGTAGGTATGATAATAGCACTTTAGAGGTTTATTTTGGATTTTTCTGATAATCAATGATATTGGGTAGATTAGTATATATATTTTAAACTTTCTCTTTTTGTATGTGAATTTATATAATCCTTGCTTATTAATGTCTTCTTTGATAATTTAATTGGATTATTTTCTTTCCTTTTATTTTGTTATTTGAATTCTTTATATGCTGGGTAAATATTGCTTTCTTAAGAGACTTGTAGTTTGTCAATCACTTCTACTTTCTGGAACTTCTTTTCACATTCTGGATCATATCTATCTATCTATCTATCTACCTATCTATCTATCTCTATATATATATCACATACATACATATGACATATATCTATATATAGTTATAAATATATTCTCCATTCCTTCTTTTTAATTTTAGAGATTATTTTATATATAATATGTAAGCTATTCAGTCTAAGTCATTAAGAAAACCTGTCATTTCTTTTTTTTTAATAATTTATTTTTTATTTCTTCAAGTTACATCTCAATCACAATCCCCTCCCTACTCCCCCCTCCAGTCTCACCCTTCCACCCTCCTCCCCCTCAATCCCACCATCCTCTTCCCTTCCTTTTTTTTTTTTTTTAGTTTAAGGTATTTCTTTTTTCCCCCCAACAGCTCTCCCTTTCAGTTCAAAAAATGGTTCTTTTTCTTATAACTATAAATACAATACAAAACAACAGAAATAAATAGGCCACAATTATAAGAGTTATATGGCTTAGCATACATTCCCAATGTCCAGTCCATATGTATTTGGCACCTGACTTTAACATTCTACTATCTAACCATCTCCATGAGTTTAAAGTTCTATATCTAACTCAGCTTTCATACTAACTTGCCTCAAAATTTTAAAAATATCTTCTTAGATCCAGAACACCCTCTTGATTCCTAAACAACTCAAAATTTAACTATGAGACTCTAGCTATCTATTCTTCAACCACCTCAGAGACCTGAGAGGTATAAATATATCTGATTATATAGGAAGTGCAGGGCCTGCAGCTTCCAAAACTAAAAAATGACATACCAGTGGCTGCCTGGACAGTTCCCATTTTCTCTCCATACATTACAGCATCAATCTTCAGCCATTTGGCCACATTTCTCTGACAGACTTTGGTTGTAGAGCAGGAATTATGAAGGACTTACCTACCCTATCTTGGCAGAGCTAGGCTGTCGACTTATCTGCTTCCAAGTTTTGTTCTTTTTGGACAGAAGTCTGTCTACAGTTGAAGCAAGGGGTTTTTCTTGCCAAGAGAACGACTTACCACCAATTCAATCATCTCCCACTGGAGATTCTTTGATGCTCATCTTCTACTTGGAGTAGAATAGGGGGTGCTGTCAGGAGCTGACATGTCTTGATATCAAAAAATCTTAAGTTAAGAAAACATCTTTGAATGCCATATTCTGCAGATCTCTTGAGGTTTTTGAAGATGCTCTATCTATCTTTTATATTTAGATAAGCAAATATTGCTTGTCTCTTAGCAACTTGATTTCTGAGTAGCTTAGAAAATAACTGTGATAGACTGTCATAGTAACTAACAAAATGACACGTTTTCATGACTATTAGTTTCCGTTTCTTAATTATCCTAAACAGTCTATGTCGGTTGGTAGCGAGAGGTCAAAACTTGACATTTCATTTTTAAGTATTACTACGAACAATACCTTTAAGAAGCGTTACCCTTAATTTTGTATCAATATACAAAGATCAATACCAATGTGACCAAATATAATCTTAATTTTGTATCAATATACAAAGATCAATACCGATGTAGCCCTATACAATCTTAATTTTGCATTAATGTACAATGATCAATACCAATTTAGCCAAATATAAAATTAATTTTGTATCAGTATACAAAGGTATAAGGCTATATTCAATAATCTGTCCTTTTTTTTTTTATCTTTTCTATACTATGTCTATGTCCGATTTTTCTCAAGTCTGTTCACTCCTATATAGGAGAGAAAGGAGGATACAGAAAAGCAAAAGAGAGAAGTCCCTGGGTCTAACCTCCAAAACCCATTTAACAAGACCATTTAACAGCTTGTAGTCTTTTCCCCTAAATAACAAAATTTTCTATTATCTATCAAATAATCAAAGGGGGAGAACACCCTCCCCACCTTCTGGGGATGGGACGTTGTTCTCTTAAAATGACTTCCTGCTGATTTGGGACATAGTAAACCTGTTTGGGGCCCAAATAAGAATGCAAAAATGGTTAAAAATGTTAATAGAATCATTTGATGTTCAGTCCTTTTGTGCTCAGCTATTTAGATGTCCTAAGAAGTTCATAGACAGAAGCTGATCTTCAGAGCTTTACTGAAGATCTGGCTGGAGTAGTCTGTGGAGCTGAACGATCTTAGCGATTTTGAGTTGTTGTGGTTGTAGACTTTTGAGGAAACTGCTATTGAAGAAGTCTGCAAGGCTGGATCATCTGGGCCACTAGTCTTCTTTGGTGTCTGATCTGTTTTCTGCTGAGGTTTCCGTTGTCCAGTTGTCCCTGGATTCCTTGAATGGATGCTTTAGATCTCCTGGAAAGATAAGAACACAGCCCTGCCCTAATCCTAACTCTGGGACAATTACCTTTTTTTTGGGGGGGGTCAGATAATATTTTTCCTGGAGCAAATTTGGTTTTTTTGATAATATATAAAGTATTACCTTTCAATCCGGATTAAAGAAGAAATTATTTTGATATTTTGGAGCTAAACAAACCTTTAGTGTATATATTTTGAGATCTCAAAGGACAATTTGTTTGAATTGCAGCCTGCCTTTTGTAAGTAGCTTTTAAACTTATATCTTTCCAAATCCTGTCGTTTCTAAGGATATGGAAAAATTTAGATAGCATGTGGCTAAGTGAAAAAACACCAGCCCATAAAAAATGATTAACAGAAGATCTCATCCATGTTGGATCTTAAAAAGTCTCATTCATATAATCAGTCAGTCAAATAATTATTATCAGGACTTCTGTGGCTGAGAAAAAGATGAACTCTTGACATAAGATTACAAATTTTAATTAGTAAGTATATATTCAAGAGTTTTATTGTATAGAATACAATCTATATTTAGTAGTATATGATATTCTTGAAAAGGTACATAACATACCAAGACCTAAACTTTGGTTGGAAGAACATCTCCTTTTCCTTTAACCTGCCCATCTATCTCTGTACTACCTGAGGTTTCTTGGTTGAAGTGCTGTTTCAACAACTACAAACTGTTCAAATCTTAAAGAACCAACTGATAAACAAAACATAGTAATATTGTATTGAAGTGAGTCACCATGTGTCAAAATTATGTTCAGATATTGAATAAACAGTAGAATTATGAGAATTAGGATTTAAGGCCACTATAACGAATAATCTAAGTGTTGTATTAAATAAAGTAGATATTATATAAGAACCAACCATCAAGATAAACAACAGAGATAAATCTGAAGAAACCAAAAGTTGCCTGACAACAAAGCAAAGCAAGATACCATAGGGGGGAAAAGACATCTTAGACGACCTTCTTAGTAGCCTGGGCATGGCTCATGAAAAGAGTCTACAAACCTGAGGCAGTCTCAGAAGGAACCTCCAAGCCTATTGATAAACAGAAAAAAAAATTGTCAAAATCTCAAAGTATATCAAACATGTAAGTTAAATACAAAAGGTATATGATGTACATGTCAGAAATTTCAGATGGAGAAAATAAAAAAGGGACAGAGAATATGATTACCTATCAATAACACAACAGAATGCAAGAACATAATAAAAATGTAGAATTCTCAAAGGACATCAAATACTCAAATATTGGGGGAAAAAAATAGGCATGACACTGAAAAAATTGTAAGTATCAGAAGGAAAAGCAAAATAGAGGCTTGGGCACTCTCTTGTCTACATCTCTATAACAGATCATTCAACAGCTAGGCACAAATCAAATACTTCCCAAAGAGCTAAACAAAACTGTACTGAATTTGTGACCACAGGCCAATGGTAGATACAGAGTAAGCTGGGACATGAACTCCACACAATGCTGAAATATAGAGGTGAGTATGTTAGGGAAACAAGCTGCCTACATAGAATTTCTGTGAAAGTAGACATCAAAAAGTAAAAATAAAAAAGTTGGGAAAAGGTGATAAATATCACAAGACAGGTGCATGATGTCAAAAAGCATCACACACTCTCAGGAATCATTGACTACATCTATACACAATAAAGTGCAACAAAGTGACTAGAAAAGACTTACTATGGAGGAAATCACAGCTGTGATTTTAGAAAAGCTTGGCTTTAAAATCTCAAAGAAAGGATAAAAATCTATTTTAATATTCTGGCAGAAAATATTTACAAAAAGAATAAAGTAATTGAAAAACAAATTACTTGTTCTTTCTGCTACTGTCTCCTGGTTTGCTGGACTTCCATTGAGACTGGTATTACCCCCAAATAGCCCTAGGACCCTAATAAGCAGGAAGTAGCCTAAAAAGAACTACACCCCCTTTCACCTTTAACCTTCTTTCTCTCCTGCATTTTGTTGCATGGTTTAGAGGAACAAGGGGTAGACAGGAGGCATAAAGTACTAAGGATAGTGAAATAAATTAGAATGTATAATTAATATAATACAAAAATAATAAAAGCCTCTTGCCACAAGTGGTTTATGATTAATCAAGCATATGCTTGAAGTTAAAAAAAAAAGGAAAGAAAAAGGAAAAGCATTCTCAACCAAATAAAAAATGTTGTGGGAACCTTCACTAGGAGTGTTAATCAGACAAGATACAAAACATAAAACCATAAGAAAGTTTTGAATAATAAAAAGCATATGTCTATTCTCAGACCAAAATAAAATAATGCCAGAAAACAGTAGCAAAGATATGTAGAAAAACTAAAATACTTATAAACAATTTGTAATGTGCTTTTAAATAATATGGTTAAATAGGAAATTTAAGAATAAATTATTTTAAATTAAATAAAAAGAAAAAGGATTTTTACAAATGTAGACACTCAAGTAACAGTATTTGAAGGGCAATTTATTGAAACATATTATATACATGTATGAATATTACACAAAATATTTTTAAAATAAATATATATAATATAAATGCAATCATTAGACATAACAATGGAAGATCAATAATCTAAAAATGTAAAAGATATTAAAATGTTAGAAAATTAAATTTAACAAGATACAAAATAGTTGTACATTGTGAATAACTGGGATTTAATCCAGATACATAAGACACGTTAAATATTTGAAAAACCATTAATGAGGAAGTTTGATTTACTGATAATGGACATGCAAAATGGTATTATCACTGGAATAAATTTTGGTAGCTTTTCAAACAAATAAATGTATCATTATCATAAATTTAACAGCTGTGTCCAAAGAAATTTTATCCTCATATCTAGACAATCACAATAACCTGCAGAAATCAATATGCATAGCAGCTCCAATGTCTTTCAGTAGTCAGATGGACAACAAACCCTAGTATATCCAGACATGGATTGGTTTTCTGTGACAAAGAGAAATGGAACATTAAAAAAGAGAGAGGATACTGAAATGCCAATTATTAAGTGATAAAGTCATTTTTTTTAAAGTTACATACTGTTTGATCCTAGCAACATGGTGTTCTGACAAAAGGTCAAACTATGCAAAGCATAGTAAAATGATTGATGGTTGCCAAAACATTTAAGGACACAGGAGGAGGAAAACTTGGAACACATAGCTTATGTAACAGTGAATTTATAATATATGACACTACAATGTAGAATATATATAATTTTAAATTGCCAAATCCCATAAAAATGTACAGTATCAATAGTGAACCCTGATGTAAGTGGCACACCGTGGGTGATAATGTTTGACTCACTGATGATAAGCACATCATTTCAGCAGTAGACAGTGATTATCGAGACAACAATGTAAACATTTCTGCTGGAAGCACATAAAATGTCTCTATATTTTGTGCTGAAGTTTGATGTAAGCCTAAAATTACTTTTAAACATAGGGTCTATTTTTAAAACAGATGATGTCAGTGACTACAAGTAGGGCCAAAATGTAAATGTGAATTAAGATAGATTTTTCACTCTGTATAAGGATATGATGAAAACTAAAATGGCTAATAGGTTTGTGTAACCCTTGTTAATTAATCATGCTCTAAATGATCGCTTCTTTGGGATGGTGTCAAAATTCAGACGCTAGTAGCTTAAATGGACAAAACAACATCAAAAATCACTTTGAGGCTGTCTAGCTGATGTTAGAATTATTTTTTTAACTAAGTTTCTACTTTTTGTTGATATTAATCTCTCAGCACTATTTGAGTATCTTTATTTGAAAATTCCCTTTGTATTAGATATTATAAGAGATTTCTAATCCTTCAGATGCTTGGATGGCTGACAGTCCCTTAGTTTTACATAATTCTATAATAACAAATACATGGATATTGAAATCATAGATCTTTTAGCTTAAATGATATTTTCATTGAAAAGTGTATATATATATATGTGTATGTATACATAATCATAATCTATAACAAATTATCTTAGAAATCAATAGAAGTTACAATTATATACATCAATGGAAATTGCCATAGAACTCAGCTAAAAAGACTAGTATTGAATACGAAAGAAGGGTAAGAGGGGGAAATTTTACCAGAGGTTAGCAAAGACAAAAGAGTAACATTAAAGAAAATACTGTCAAAGAAAGAGATGAAATTTATAGGGAAGAATTCATCAAAAGTGAGAGAAAGGGAGCATGAAAGGTAAGTGCAGCAGCTCACATCAAGTGGCCAGAGCATATTCATAACCAATGAGGGTGGAGACAGATTAGAGCATGTTGGGTTTGAATTTGAATTAGCATTAAAACTAAACAATTCAGCCTTAAAGGACAGGATTTTTTTCCTTTTTTTTTTTATTTCTTCAAGTTACATCTCAATCGCAGTCACTTCCCTATTCCCCCCTCCAGTCCCACTCTCCCACTCTCAACCCCCCCATTCTCTTCCTTTTTTTTAAGTTTAAGGTATATCTTATTTCCTCCTACAGTTTCCCCTTTCAGTTCAACAAAAGGCTCTTTCTCTTATAATAATAAATACAATACAAAACAACAGAGGTAATTAGGCCAAAGTTATGAGGGTTATATGGCTTAGTGTACATTCCAAATGTCCAGTCCATATGTATTTGGTACCTGACTTTATCATTCTACTATCTAACCATCTCCATGAGTATAAAGTTCTATATATAACTCAGCTTTCATACTAATTTGCATCACAATTTTAAAAGCATCTTCTTAGATACAGAACACCCTCTTAATTCCTAAACAACTCAAAATGTAATTATGAGACTCTAGCTATCTGTTCTTCAACCACCTCAGAGACCTGAGAGGGATTAATATATGTGATTATATACGAAGAGCAGGGCCCGCAGCTTCCAAAACTGAAAAATGACATACCAGTGGCTGCCTGGACAGTTCCCATTTCCTCTCCATACATTACAGCATCGATCTTCAGTCATTTGGCCCCATTTCTCTGACAGACATTGATTGTAGAGCAGGAGTTATGAAGGACTTGCCTACCCTTTCTTGGAAGAGCTAAGCTGTTGAGTTACCTGCTTCCAGGTTTTGTCCTTTTTGGACAGCATTCTGTCTACAGTTGGAGCAAGGGGCTTTTCCTACCAAGAGATAGGCTTGCGACTAATTCAATCATCTCCCACTGGAGATTCTTTGATGCTCATCTACTACTTGGGGTAGAATAGGGGGTGCTGTCAGGAGTTGATGTCTCGATATAAAAAATCTAAAGTTATGAAAACATCTTTGAATGCCATATTCTGCAGATCTCTTGAGGTTTTTGAATATCTATTTTGAATATCTATCTATTAAATTAGGGTAAGCAGATGTTGCTTGTCTCTTAGCAGTTTTATTTCTGATTAGCTTAGAAAATAACTATAATAGGATGTCATAGTACCCAACAAAATAACTGGCTTGCATAACTATTAGTTTGCATTTCTTAATTATCCTAAACAGTTTATGACAATTAGTAGTAAAAGGCCGAAACATCACATTTCATTTTTTTTTCTTTACCTCCTAACACTTCCATCCCATTTCTCTGGGGTGGGGTGTCCTTATATAACAGTCCCTCATCTCAGTTGAGAGGTCGTATGAGGGCCAACAGCCTCCTCATTCATTGGGGGTCTATGAGGCTGTATCACCAGTGAAAAATGTCACATTTCCCAGGAGAGAGAACTAAAAAAACAAACAAACAAATAAGCAGACACACAGATGGAAAAGAATAAAAAATAGAAAAAAAATATATATATAAAAAATAAATAAATAAAAATAAAAAATAAAAAGTCTATGTCCAAGTTTCCTTTGGTGTGTTAGTTGTAGTATCGATAACTTCTACTATGTAGCTAAAATCCTACTGTAAGTGAATAGATGCCATATGCATCCTTCTGAGTCTGGATTAGCTCACTCAGGATAAGCTTTTCTAGTTCCATCCATTTGGCTGCAAATTGCATAATTTCATTGTTTCTCATAGCTGAATAATATTCCATTGTGTAGATGTACCACAGTTTTTTAACCCATTCTTTGGTTGAGGGACATCTGGGTTGTTTCCAGTTTCTAGCTATTACAAATAAGGCTGCTATAAACATAGATGAGGAAACTTCCTTATGATTCCATGAAGAGGCATTTGGGTATATACCCAGAAGTGGTAAGGCTGGGTCCTGAGGCAAAGCTACTCCCAGTTTTCTAAGATATCGCAAGACTGGCCTGAATAGTGGTTGCACAAGCCTGCATTCCCACCAGCAGTGGAGTAGAGTACCCCTTTCTCCACACCCTCGCCAGCATGTGCTGCATTTGAGCTTTTGATCTTAGCCATTATGATAGGTGGGAGATGGAATCTGAGTCATCTTGAGTTGCATTTCTCTGATTATTAAGGATGTTGAGCATTTCTTCAGGTGTGTCTCAGCCATTAGGGATTCCTCCTTTGTGAATTTTCTGTTTAGCTCTGTCTTTCATTTTTTTTTTTTTTGATAGGATTGTTTGGTTTCTTGGCATTTAATTTCTTGAGTTCTTTGTAGATTTTGGATATTAGCCCTCTGTCAGATGTGGGATTGGTGAAGATTTTCTCCCAGTCTGCAGGCTAATGTTTTCTTCGAATGACAGTGTCTTTTGCCTTACAGAAGCTTGTCAGTTTCATGAGGTCCCATTTATTGATTGTTGATCTCAGGTCCTGAGCTGTTGGTGTTCTGTTCAGGAGGTTGTCAACTGTGCCAATGAGTTCGAGGGTTTCTCCCAGTTTTTCTTCTAGTAGATTTAGTGTGACCAGCCTTATGTTATGGTCTTTGATCCACTTGGACTTATTTTTTTTTTTACAAGGTGATAAGTATGGGTCTAATTTCATTCTTTTACAAGTGGACATCCAGTTGGACCAGCACCATTTGTTGAAGATGCTGTCCTTCTTCCATTGTGTCGTTTTGGCTTCTTTGTCAAAAATTAGGTGGCCATAAGTATGTGGGTCTATTTCTGGATCTTCAATTCGATTCCATTGATCTACTGGTCTGTTTCTATACCAATGCCATGCTGTTTTTACAACTATTGCTCTGTAGTACAGCTTGAAATCTGGGATGGTGATACCTCCAGATGTTTTTTGATTGTACAGGATTGATTTAGCTATTCTGGGCTTTTTGTTGTTCCATATGAAATCAAGAATAGCTCTTTCCAAGTCTATAACAAATTGTGTTGATCTTTTGATAGGAATTGCATTGAATCTATATATTGCTTTTGGTAGAATAGCCATTTTTATTATGGTGTTCTTACCTATCCATGAGCATGGGAGATCTTTCCATCTTCTAAAGGCCTCTTCCATTTCTTTCTCCAAGGGCTTGAAGTTCTCGTTGTACAGGTCCTTTACTTGCTTGGTTAGAGTTACTCCCAGGTATTTAATGTTGTTTGTGGCTATTGTGAAGGGAGTTGTCTCCCTTATTTCTTTCTCAGCCCATTTGTTTGTTGCATAAAGAAGGGCTTCTGATTTTTTTTGAATTAATTTTGTATCCAGCCACTTTGCTGAAGGTGTTTATCAGCTGTAAGAGTTCTCTGGTGGAATTTTAGGGGTCGCTTATGTGTACTATTATATCATCTGCAAATAGGGATAATTTGATTTCTTCGTTTCCAATGTTTATCCCCTTGATGTCCTTTAGTTGTCTTATTGCTCTAGCAAGAACTTCAAGTACTATTTTGAAGAGATATGGTGAAAGTGGACATCCTTGTCTTGTCCCTGAGTTTAGAGGAAATGCTACAAGTTTCTCTCCATTTAATTTGATGTTGGCCACTGGCCTGCTGTATATTGCTTTTATTATTTGTAGGTACGGTCCTTGTATGCCTGTTCTCTCCAAAACTTTTAGCATGAAGGGATGTTGGGTTTTATCAAATGCTTTTTCTGCATCTAGCGTGATTATCATGTGGTTTTTTTTCTTTCATCTTGTTTATATGGTGAATGACGTTGATAGACTTTCGTATGTTGAACGATCCCTGCATTCCTGGGATGAAGCCTACTTGATCATGGTGTATGATACTTTTGATGTGTTCTTGAATTCGGTTGGCTAGTATTTTATTAAGTATTTTTGCATCTATGTTCATGAGGGAGATTGGTCTGAAGTTCTCTTTCTTTGTTGGGTCTTTGTGTGGTTAAGGAATCAGTGTGACTGTGGCCTCATAGAATGTGTTTGGCAAAGTTCTTTCAGACTCTATTTTGTGAAAGAGTTTGAAAAGTATTAGTGTTAGCTCCTCTTTGAAGGTCCGGTAGAATTCGGTGCTAAAGCTGTCTGGCCCTGGGCTTTTTTTGGTTGGGAAATTTTTAATGACTGTTTCTATTTCCTTAGGGCTTATAGGGCTGTTTAATCTGTTTATCTGATCTTGATTTAGCTTCAGTAGGTGGAATCTATCAAGAAAATTGTCAATTTCACTTAAGTTTTCAAATTTGGTGGAGTATAGATTTTTAAAGTAGGATCCAAATATTCTCTGGATTTCCTCAATGTCTGTTGTTATTTCTCCCTTTTCATTTCTGATTTTGTTGATTTGTGTTTTCTCCCTCTGTCTTTTAGTTAGTTTGGCTAAGTGTCTGTCTATTTTGTTGATTTTCTCGAAGAACCGACTCTTGGTTTGGTTGATTCTTTGTATAGTTCTTTTTGTTTCTAAGTTGTTGATTTCAGCCCTAAGTTTGGTGATCTCTTGCCTTCTGCTCCTCTTGGGAGTGTTTGCTTCTTTTTTTTCCAATTCACCCAGTGTAGCTGTTAATTCGCTAATATGAGCTGTCCCAATTTTCTTTTTGAAGGCACTTACTGCAATGAACTTTCCTCATAGCACAGCTTTCATTGTGTCCCATAGGTTTGGGTATGTTGTGTCTTCATTTTCATTGGATTTTAAGAAGTCTTTCATTTCCTTCTTTATTTCTTCCCTGACCCAGTTGTCCTCTAGCAAAGAGTTTTTCAATTTCCATGTGTGTGTAGGCTTTCTGTTGATTCTTTTGCTATTGAAGTCCAGCTTTTTTCCATGGTGGTCTGATAAGATACAAGGGGTTATTTCAATGTTCTTGTGTATGTTGAGGCTATCTTTGTGTCCAACTATATGGTCGATTTTGGAGAAGGTTCCGTGAGGTGCTGAGAATAAGGTGTATTCTTTTGTGTTTGGGTGAAACGTTCTGTAGATATCTGTTAGGTCCATTTGGTTCATGATCTCTGTTAGACTCATTATTTCTCTTTTTGGCTTCTGTCTTGATGATCTGTCCGTAGTTGTGAGTGGGGTGTTGAAGTCTCCCACTACTACAGTGTTTGGATCGATGTGTGATTTAAGTTTTAGAAGTGTTTCTTTTATACATGTAGGTGCCTTTGTATTTGGGACATAGATGTTCAATATTGACATGGTCTCTTGGTGGATATTTCCTTTAACGAATATGTAATGCCCTTCTCTGTCTTTTTTATTAACTTCAATTGGAAGTCTATTTTGTTTGATATTATGTTGTCTACTCCAGCTTTTTTCCTGGGTCCATTTGCTTGGAAAACCTTTTCCCAGCCCTTTACTCTGAGATAGTGTTTATCTTCAATAGTAAGAAGTGTTTCTTGTATACAGCAAAAAGATGGGTCTTGTTTATGGATCCAGTCTGTAAGTCTGTGTCTTTTTATTGGCCAGTTGAGTCCATTGATGTTGATGGATATTAGTGACCAGGGGCTGTTATTTCCCATTATTTTGGTATAGCTGGTTGTCTTGTGTTTCTTTTTGTTTAGTTGCTGTGGAGGTTTCTATTTCCTCTGTTTTCTTGGGTGTAGTTATCTTCTCTGGGTTAGAAGTTTCCTTCTAGGATCTTCTGCAGGGCTGGGTTTGTGGAGAGATATTGTTTGAATTTGAGTTTGTCATGGAATATCTTGTTTTCTCCCTCTATGTTGATAGAGAATAGTGCTGGGTATAGTAGTCAGTCTGGGCACCTATGTTCTCTCAGGGCTTATAGGACATCTGTCCAGGCCCTTCTAGCTTTTAAAGTTTCTGAGGAGAAGTCAGGTGTGATTCTGATGGGTCTGCCATTGTATGTGACTTGGCCTTTTTCTCTTACAGCTTTTAATATCCTTTCTTTGTTCTGTACATTTGGAGTTTCTATTATTATGTCGCGAGAAGAGTTTCTTTTCTGATCTAATCTTTTTGGTGTTCTGTAAGCCTCTTGGATTTTTACTGGCATCTCTTTCTTTAGGTTTGGGAAGTTTTCTTCTATGATTTTGTTGAAGATATTTCCTGGACCATGGAGTCGGGAGTCTTCTCTTTCCTCTATGCCTATAATTCTTAGGTTCCGTCTTTTCATTGAGTCCTTCATTTCTTGAATACTGTAGGTGAGATATTTTTTTAGCTTTCTCATTTTCTTTGGATGTTTTATTGATTTCTTCCATCAAATCTTCCATGCCTGAGATCCTGCCTTCCATCTCTTGAATCCTATTTTTTGCACTCAAATCCATAGTTCCTGTTCTCTTCCCTTGATTCTCCATTTCCATTTTTAACTCTGACTGTGTTTTCTTTATTGTTTCCATTTCCATTTTCATTTCTTGAGTGATGTTATTTGTTTTGTACATTTCCTGCTCCAGTTTGCTTGTCTTTGCCTGGCAGTCTTCCATTGCCTTCTCTTTTTCTTGTTCAAGTTGACTCACCTTGTTGTGAAGTTCTCTAATGTTGTTTTCCATCACTTTCGTATGTGCAATTGTGGCTACTTTGAATTTCTTCATAGATTTAAGTTCTTCTTGAAGGGACTCTATCACTTTCCATAATGTAGAATTGTCATTGTTTTCATGTGTTTCAGCTGTGGTGAGGTGGTTCTGGCTGGATGGAATAGCGTTGCTTTCTTTTGTTGGAGTCATTTAGCTCTGGTTTTTTGTTTTTGTTTTTTTTTTTTTTTGTCTTTGGCTCTGGCCATGTGGAATTTTTTAGCTGTCTTCTGGTCTTGCGTCCAAGGGGGCACTTTGGTGTAGGAGTCAAGTTGCCTTACTCTACCCCTATAAGGTGAGTCATTCAGCCCTGCCTCCTAGGTGGAGACCTAACTAATCCAGGGGGTGGAGCTGTGTACAAGTAAGCTCTGGTTCCCCGCCAGAATGGCCAGTACTTGTACAAAATTCTGATATACAACAGTTTCAAATACCTCGCAGTTTGCCCGAGGTTGGTTCCTGTGGTGGGTAAATCTGCCCTTAACCCCCAATAGCCTTGCTGCTCCCGCGGCCTGGAAACTGGCCAGTGACATCACAGCAGTGGGTTGCAATCTGCAGTCTGAAGGCACTTTGCAGCCCAGCTGAGTTCACTTCCAAGGGTTGCAACCTTTCACCAGATAGCCGGATTGTTCTGCATGAGACCTGGGAATACCCAGTAGGGCGGGGATTATCTCTGTGTGGGATCTAAATCTGCCTGCTGGGTATTAGATTAGAATTTACCCAGCGAAAGGACAGGATTTTAACACAGAGATTTTTCCTTGGCCTGATAAAGGATAGGGAATCCTCACTCAAAGTTAACAACAGAAACCCAAAGAACAACGACACGGATATTGTGTCCCATTAGTCTGGAGAAGCCACACAAAACTTGAAAATGAAAGACAACCCACAAGCCAAGGGCAGAGAACTGCATTGGAGAGAGGTTCAGAGGACTCAGGACACTGAATGTGTTCATCAACAATACAAAAATATCTGATCTAGTCTCTGTATATACCACTCCCTCCACCATCCATTGATGTTAGTCAATGTAAAGACCAAGAGTTAGGCTGGGGAATGAACATGCAAGCTACATGCCTCCCACTGCTAACAGTTAATAAGAGTTAACATAAAATAGCATATCGTGCTACTCTGAACCAATGTCCTGAAAAATGGGGCTCCCTCGAGAGAACTGGACCTCAGACTAATACAAAATGGTTTAATTGATATTATTATTTAATAAAGATAATTCAATGAATTAAATTCATACCTTGGTCCCAAAACTTGGAAGACAAGGAAAAAACAAGTTCCTGTGTGTTCAAGGCCAATCTAATCTAAAGAGTTCTTCAGAGAAAATCAAGACAGCCCAATCTACAAAGAGAAACTCTGTCTCAATAATGATAGATATATCCACATAAAAATTAAGTCTCCAAAAAAAGGAGAAAAGGAAAGAAAAAATATAAATGCATATCTTTGATCCCAAAACGTGGGAGACAAAGACAGAGACAGATAGATACCTTATGAGTTTGAGGCCAACTGTTTTACAATAGCCAGAACTACGTAGAAAAAAAACTTTTTCAATTAATTAATAAATATATGTCAACTATAGAGGAGAATACTTGAACTCCATACATTCTTATTTTGAATTTTCAGCTTAAAATTGATTATATATAGCCATATATATGTAATAATAATTAAAAAAGGAAAAATAATTCCAATCCAAACTGATAGAAAGTCCTCCTAAAGATCTTGGCTACAAACAACATTACAAACAGGTAACTTGTATTTGCTGATTCCGCTATGTGAGAACAGCTCAGAGAATATATATATATATAAAATTAGCCAGTCTATATAAAAATCTTATTGGCTACATAGAATCCACATGACTTACTTTCATATTTCATATGGCATGAACAAAGACTTGCAAGTGACTTTCTTCTGTTCAAACAAAGACGAGAAAAATCTTCCTTAATTGATTTGTACATCCTGGACATCCAAGGCATTTTTTGTAATTTCAGAACTATGTGTTACTTATGAGAAATCATATATTTTCAGAACACAGGGACCAGACAAAGAAGAGAAGTAGTCGAGATGATCCATCTTCCAAAATTGCCTGAATAGCTGTTTCCTAAAAAAAAATGCATCCAGAACAACTTCAAAATGGTTGGTTAGATGGCCCAGTGTCACAGACTATTCCAGCCATGACTTCAATAAGGCCCTGACCTTTCCCACCCAAAGACCAACTTTGGGCTACAAACTGCTCAGGATATTCAAATTGCTGAGCACATAGAGACTGGACAAGAAATGTTACTATTACCTTGCTTAACCATTTATTTTCCATTTTATTTGGGCCCCAAACAGGTTTTCTACATCCCAATTCAGCAGGAAGCAATTTTAAGAGATCAATGTCTCATTCCCAAAAGGTTGGGTGAATGATTCTCTAGTTATTTGATGGATTATAGATGTTGTCATTTAGGGAAAATGGTTACAACTTATTAAATGGTATTTTCAAGCAAAATATAGGAGGTTAGACTCATGAACTTCTTTTTTTTTTCCTTTCTATGTCCTTCTTTCACTCTTATATAGGGTGAGAGGACTTGAAAAAAGAGGGGAAATATGGGTATACAATACAGAAATGAAAAGATATAAGGGTAGATTATTGAATCTGTTCTGAAACTTAAAGCTATTGCTATTCTCAAAATAAGGTTATTTTTTGCTACATTGATATTTAATTTTGTATATTGATACAAAAATAAGGATAATTTTTGATTTATTGATATAAAATTTTATATATTTTTACACACATATATGTATATTTCAACTCATATAATGTATTGTGCCTATGCAACACATTTAAAAGTACAGGTTTACTTCCAATGCTTTTGTGAGTTGCTATTGCAATCTATTTAGGAGTCTGGGTAATATCAATTGATGGCTGGCCATTCAAGCTCCTGGTCATATCAAATACTAGTCTTAATTTATGACAAAATAGGCTTACTAAGTTAAACAGATAGTAAACGTTTAAAAATATACAGTTTGCTTGTTCAAACTTAGATAGATAGATAGATAAATTTATAAATAAATCAATGGATGTCTTCAAAACACTCAGAGGCATACAGAAAATGATATTTAAAGATGTTTTATTATTTTAAGAATTGTTTGACTTAAGACAGTCAGCTCCTGTCAGCTCCCATTTGGCTTGGAAGGAGATAATGAGCATCAAAAAGAAATCTCCATCAGTAGATAATTCCTATTGGGCAAAAATGTCCCTGTTCTCTCAACCGGACTATATGCAGTCCAAAGATGGACCAGAACTTAAATGTAGGTTAGTCGATGACCTGATTCTGCAGAGACAGAGTAAGCAAATCCTTCTTATTTCCTGCTCCACAATTTAGTCTGTAAGATATGCTTGGCCAGAAGCCTGAAGATGATGTTCCAACAGTATTGAGAAATGTTTGGGACTCTCTAGACAGCAAATTATCTTTTTTCTTTTTGAATCTGTTCTCCTGTACTTCCTACTCACTTATATAATAACTTTATCCCTTCTAATTTCTTTGAAGGACTTGAAGACATAATAGATATAAAATTTCAATTGAACTTGAGTTGTTTAGAATTTAAAACAGTATTTTCATCTAAATGAAATCTTTAGGTATATAAATATAGGATATTATAGAAAATATTTAGGTTTAGAACTTTATAAAATCCATCAGGTGTCTGTGTGCTCTATATAATGGTGGGTTAAGGATTAAGACCGCCAATCAATTAAGTATAATATAAGTACAAGCAAATAATTTAATTAGTCATTTTCTACACAGCCTTCTAGAGGAATAATTTTCTATCCTATTTAAACTACTTTCTACCTTTTGCAGTATCACTGTTCATCTAGCAAAGCACACAAATATAAAATTTTTTTCTTCAAACTCAAGTCAAATTTAACTGTTGAACCTTAAAGGGTGTTTGCGGGAGAGATGGAAAGGAGTTACAGCATCTCTGCAAGCAACTTCAGTGTCATCAGTGAAAATAATATGCCCATCAATGGTTACAACAAAGCAAAAAGCCACTAGTCTCTTTCTGTTATGGGCTTTTTTTTCTATGTACATTAAGAAACAAATAAAAAATGAATGTTCAAGAAAGCATGCAAATGTATAAAGGAATCTTCTCTTTTTTCTTTTAATTTTCGAGGCTCTTAATATAAAATGAATGCCATCTTTTATTTATAATTATTTCAATGTTCTATATAGAGTAGAAAGTCTAGTTAACAAATGAATATTTAAAACTCTTTAGCACATGAAATAACATTGACAAGTGAAAACACATAGTGATCCCTTTTGTAACTGTATAGAAACCACCAAAACAATATAGGCTATTGTTGCTGATTTTGGTTGCCTCTAAGAGACTGACAGTAATTCCCTATTGCTGAAGACATACTTAAGACATTGGGCACACACAATGAGAGCTGTATCTAACCTAAAAGCATCCTTCCAGTGATATAGTTTCCATGGTAGCAGAAAACACTATGCAGGCAGCCAATGGAGTGAAACAATTAATAGTCCTGCTTAGCTGTATCTAAACCACAAATGCAATAAGTGACACTATGTAGTAACCAGCAGCAGTCTAATTGGAATCAAGGTCCATTCAATGTAGTGAAATCATGCTCAGTACTAGAAACCTTAACTAAAACTTTCTATTGAAAGTGAGGTCATGGGCCTTACCCACTTTGCTAGACTAGTATAATTAACTACATTCTAAACTGTGTACCAACAGATGTGTAGAGCCATCACCACTCATCACATAATTTTCTCTCTATAGCAAATGTAGGGCATCGTAGAAAATCCCAAATGGACACGACTCAGAGATCAACAGGCCATGGGGTGCACAGTCTCAATGGATACATCCACATCACAGCTCTTACATCTATGGCTCAGGAATCATCACTGAAGAAGAGGAAAAAGAACTGTAAGGACCAGAATATAAAAGTCTGCTGTGAAATAGTCATTTTTTTAAAAGGGATGATAAAACAACCCAAGAATATTCGTAATATCAATACATATGATAATGTGGAAAACATAAATATTTCCATAGAATTTCACCCCTAGGCAAAGCACCATAGGCAACTAACTGATAACTGCTGGGAGAGGCAGAATTAACCTCTCCCAGGGATGAGTCCTCTTATTGACTATCCAATACAAAACATACACACATAAACCAAAACACTCAGTATATTATCTTTCCGTATGGTGTGTGTGTGTGTGTGTGTGTGTGTGTGTGTGTGTGTGTGTGACAGGAACAATCCAAAAAAAAAAAGTAAGCTATCAACTTAAGAGTGAGGAGGCTTGAAGACAAAAGGCTGGAGGGAGGAAAAGTTAGGTAAAATTTGATGTAGTACTATGTTAATTTCAGAATCTTCTTTTGGAAATACAATCTAATTGAATTATTTTCACTTTTCATTTCTTTCTTTGTAATTCTCCAATATAACCTCCTGCTCTTTAGGTAACTTACCAACATTTACATAACATGTTGTTTTTATTTTAAAGACAAAATAAAATATTGATTTTCCTGTATACCTCAAGAGAAGGAAGGATCTCATTTATCATAATATAGACAAATAAATAGTAAAGGTATGCATCATTAAAGTTAAGACTGAACATGTAACATCTTCAATAAATTTGGTTAATTTTTCTTTTTCATTTCATTTTATATAAATGTCAAATTTGCCATCAATTATATCATCCATTGATTGAGGCTGCTGTAATAAACCAATAAATATAAAATTATCTAAAACAAAAATTCAAATAATACATAACAAAAAGAAAAGAAGGTAGTCATTATATTCATTTATGAATTATGAAAACAAAATTGTGATATTTAATATTGACTGTCAACTTATTTGGAGAGAGTTGTGCCTGGGACACTAGTGAAAATCACTAATGTATAGTTCATAAGGGAACTGACTGAACTGATGATTTTGTTAATTGGAGTAAAATATTACTGAACTACTGGGCAGTCATAGAAGTGTGAATGTGTCTTTTGTTAAAGAGAATCATGGCTGCATCCTGATAAACATTATATCTTAGCCCTGTGCCGTTCTTGCTGTGTTTATATGCTTTCTGACTGCCATGTAGTGAACTGGTCTGCACTACATGTCCTATACTTTTTCACACTTAAAACCATGAAGTTAACTCATACTGAACCAAAATAAATCTTTCTTCATTGAAGCTCCTTCAGGTATCCATCAGAAAAATGCAGAGTCTAACTAATGCAGCTATAATTACTTTGTTTGCTTAGATATATGGAAATAATTAGAAGGCTGAGACAAGATATCCCTAGATTAGTTATTCTCAACCTGTGGGTCATGACCACTTTGCAGTCACATTAAAGATATCCTGTGCACCAGACATTTGCAGTATGATTCATGAGAGTTTAAAATTATATTTATGAAGTAGTAACAAAATAATTTTATGGTTTGGGGTCACCACAATGTGAAAGACAATTTTAAAGATCTCAGCATTGGTAAGGTTGAGAACCACTGCCCTAGATCATTCCTATACTATAAATGAAGGACTGATATATTTTGAATTGATAGTAAATAATTAATGTTGTATTTATAGTGAAACACATTCTGCATGAAACTGTCTCCTTGGTGATTTCCACAAATCATGGTTTATAAAATTTTACAAAGATGAATAAGGTGCAAATAGCCCCTATTTAGATGGGTCTCAATAAATGCTTAGAAATAAAAGCAGGAAAACTGTCAGGCTCTATTAGCAGTTTCACTAATGCAAATACTGCAAACCTATTCCAGATGTGAATATGGTTTGAATATATTATCATATTCACTTACACAAATTTCTAAAATATTTTGGGCTTTCATTGTTCATCATGCTATATTGCCCCATGTTTAACAAATTTTTATCATTATTAATTTTCAAATAATATTTTAAAAATTAAAATGTCATAATATGTAGTTATTGCAATATATGGTCTATATATCAGGACATAAGTGTATCTGTTTATATTGGAATGTATCTTTCAATCATTTAGCTAGACATTAATTTATGAGTTATGTTGAAATTTGAAACCATCATATTCTCTAGGATTGAAACTTAAATATCCTCATGTGGGGTCATAAGCAAGGCAAAAGGAAATCCCTCAAATACTTCACAATATACTAAAGTTTCACTAAAATGCATCTTGTTAAATTACGAAATGACTTCTTTAAGTTTTTAGAATCTTTTGGGTTTTTTTTTTTCACTTTTAAAATCTGAAGATTATTATCCTAATTACAAGGAGAAGCATTTATCTGTGAATGCTTGGCTATGAAGAAGCAGCAGACAGAAGCATTAATGACTCTCCTTCTTCAAAGCAAAAAAAAAAAAAGTCTTGCTTTTTTTATGCCTGTAATTGGAAAAATATTGTGACTTTTCATATCAGTGGATAAAAACAAATATCTAATATATATTACTAAAATAGTTCATCAGAGAGTGTCTTGCTCTCTGAAATTGGGGTCTATATTAAATAAAGTATTAAAAATTATATTATGCTTCTAGTAAGGCTGAAAAAATTAGAAGTAAAGCAGGAAAATGTAAATTTTTATAAACAAAATAACAATGATTTCATTATTATTTTAAAGACCATATAATGAGGGTATAATACTAATGAGACCCAGCTAAGGAAATATCTCTGGACTTAGTGGGTAACCATTGAGTAAGAGAAGAGATCTGTTAGTTACTATTTATTCCTCTTTGGTGTCTATCAAACAAGACAAACCAGTATGATCAAGTTATTTTCTTGTCTTTGTGGACTAATCTTTCAGATTTTTAAAACGTTTGCAATATCCTTGTACTTTAGATCTTCATCTGCTAAGGGACAGAGTAGGAAACTCAAGCAGCACTAGTGTCTGTTTGTGAAGCTTTATCTAACACTGGAGTCAAGGTTCGCCTGAGAACCACAGAGAACTAAGAACAGCAGCTTGATGATGCAATTATGCAAGTACCAGTAGAAGCCTCAGGGCCAGAATGCAATTAGATGATACTCTTCTCATGCGTGTTCTCTCACTGCCAATGCTGCTGAAATTGTTTTGTGATTTGTGATACCACGATAAGGAAATAGCTCACAGAGTTTGCTTTTCTCATTTATGAATCTTTTTCTCTTGCAGAAACTGTTCCTTTTAATCTGACTTGGATTTGTTAGAAAACTGGTCCTATATTGCTGATTTTCATTAAACTTCTCATTCAGAGAAATATAAGAAATTCTTTCTTAAGCCAGAAGTTCTTTCTTTGGTGTCATTGATCACCAAAAAAGAGGACTTGGTAATGCTAACTTAACTTCACTACTTACCTGTAATTTCCTGAGAGACTAAAACACTCATGTTGTTGCTTGAAGCAAAGTGGCATAGCAGAACATGAATGAGATATAGGAATACTGGGGATAGTTTTTTGATTATTTACACCAGAATTAACCAAAGCAAAACATGTTCCAGCAAATGTAAGTGGAGCTTGTCGTCTAGACTTCTTAATCTAACTAATGTATTAATTTATTAAATTATTTATTTTTGGTATAAAGGAGGTTTATTGAAGGGGAAGGGAGGGGCTTTGAGGAGAGGTAGAGGTGGAAAATTGGACACATGAACAGCCAGCCAGCCAGCCAGACAGGGACACAGCCATGAGGATATAGAAGTACAGAAAGGGATAAAGATAGATGATGGATAGATATAGATAGATGACAGATAAATAGATGATAGGTAGATAGATAGATAGATAGATAGATAGATAGATAGATAGATAGATGGATAGATGATACACATAGATAGATAGATGCTAGATGGATGGATGGATGGATGGATGGATGATAGATTAGATAGATAAATATAGATAGATAGATAGATTAGATAGATAGATAGATAGATAGATAGATAGACAGACAGACAGACAGACAGACAGACAGACAGACAGACAGATAGATAGATAGATAGATAGATAGATAGACAGATAGATAGCTGGATAGAAACAAAGTGAGAGAGAAGAGAGATAGACTTCCTAATTTAAATCAAGCTACCATGATAAGGAATTTAAAATACAGAGAAAACCAAATCAGGAGTTCATGTTTCATTTGTCCTGTTAAGCTTCAAGAAGCTTCAGCCGTAAGATATTAAATCTTTCTTTCAATGTTATTATGCCAGCTAAAAAGGGGCAAAACTTTGAGTCTAAGTCAGAACCTCCAGAACTCAGCTTCCTTGTCTGTTATGTGAGATCAACTTGTCTTTGTATGTCCAAACAATTTAATTTCAGTCATCCAGCAGGTGGAGTTAGGTCACCTAATATCCACCAAGTTGCAAATAAGCCACAACAAAATGCTAAGCAACCAGAACCAGCCTGTCCCATAGAATGTACCAGAAAAATATTTCCTCTTTTTTCTCTGATGCTAACTGAAAATTATAATTTTCATTGTTAGTATAGGATTTTTTTTATGCTCTCATAGTTAGTTTTAGTCTGAGTCTTCTGTCAGAATTAAGTATAAGAAACTGTGTGGAGAGATGTCTTTATTCTATTAACTTTGATTCTATCCCATCCAACTACTTATAATATCGACGTACATGTAGGGATATATGATTATAAATGCTTTTATGCTAGCTCATGACACAAAAGCAAATAAGAGTCTCTGTATGGCTCTCTCTTTGTCTCTGTCCCTGTATGTGTGCATGTGTGTGTGTGTTCGTGTGTCTTCACACACATGTGATCATGGAGGCCAGAGATCAGTGTTAGATCTTCCT
>CAJQZJ010032464.1:11365457-11386770 GCA_907164525.1 Lophiomys imhausi
TGTGTGTGTGTGTGTGTGTGTGTGTGTGTGTGTGTGTGTGTTAGAGAATTGGAATCTATTTCTCATGCTTAACTACTAATAACTTTACCAAATGCTCCATCTCCCAACCCTAGCACACATTCTTTTCACTAATTGACACACACCTTCCACATGCAGACAAAGAGATCCCAGAATTTCCATGACAAATCAGTCTAAATATCATTATGTAAGCAGCGTGTGCTAGGGCGAGGTGGAAGGGTTTATGGTTGGTAATAATGATAGCACTACAGTTGAAGTCTATAAAGTGTAGAAATGGTATACTTTTCAGAGCAAATATGCCATGATTACCTGGTAGAGGTCATAGGCCAGTACTATACTCAGTTCCTGGATACAAACTGCATTTTCCAATTATTTCTGTTAAACAGCAAATAACAACATACCATGTGATATGAGTTCCTAATTAAATGCCTATATTTTTTCCTGCAGTTACTGTACAGGGAGATGGATAAAACATGCTCTTAGGACTTAACAAATCATTTGGTGAAGGTCCAGAGGAAAAGAAAAAAAAGCATTTAATTATAAAAGATAGATAATCTTGGTTTTAATGCCTGTGGCTGCTTTTTCACAGAGCTTTGTACAGAATAATGGTTTACAGTTTTTTTTTTCCCCCCCACTGGGGCAAAGGGAAAGAGAGTTAATGTATCATCTGTAGTATCAGGCACATTGAGTCACATGCATTTTTTTCTTAACTCTTACTCCTACTACATGGACTTCGGGTGTCATGTGGGGCACATAGAGAATATGGGTGGAGAAAATATTTTCATATAAAGGTATTTCTGTACATAGATCATATGGAGAATATATGGCCACAAATTATCACTCTAGAGCAGTTCTTTTTTATTGTAGGATTTTTATCTGTGTAGAGAGAAGATATATTTTTACTCATTGGTGAGATTTATTACAAAAATTCTGCCATATTGTACATATATTAATGCTAACATAAAAAGAAGCAATGATATGGATTAGCATGATGAAACTTCATGGTATCTGATAAAAGAGAAATGGAAGGAACATAACCAAATTTGCAGTTTTAAGGAGAAACCCCATTCAAAAAGATTTAAAACCCAGTCTTTTTGGATGGCTGGAGAAGTACATGGAGTTCATATATCAGTATTAAAGATATGACAGATATTTTGATGGTGTCCTTTTACATCTTCACCTTATGCAGAAGAACTTTGCATTTATGAAATTCAAGGAAATAAAAGATTAATTGAAAGGCAGTAAGAGATATGCTGGCATAAAGATATATAGTTTACAATAGTTCAAACATAATTGGAGCAGGTACCAGAAAGTGTCTAAGACACAGGCAGACTACAGGCAAGTCTTGCAAAGAACACTAAGGAACATTCAAAGTCATTTTTTTCCTTATAATAGTAAGAAAATTCAAAGAAAAACATCTCTTTTCAAAAAGGAATATAGTTTTATTGAATATAATTTAAAATGAAGTCTACCTTAGGAGCCTTCTATTGACCTGTGCTCTTTCAGTTGTAAACTGATATTATACAATAGCACAGACTGGATAACAATGCACTTAATTAATAGTTTAAGAGGATAAAAATACAATATCTATGAGTTACATGCAATGAATTCTGTGTGATGTTGTACATCCTATAATAGAAAATGTGGGGAGAAGGAGATGAGAGAAAAGGAAGAGGAAGACAGAGTAAGGTGGGGAGGAGAGGAAGAAGGACAAGGATGGAAAGGGTCTAAGAGTAGAGTGGAAGAGTTAGGGCAAGATACCGATGTTACTTTTGCCACAAATCCACCCCTGCTATGATTACATAAATTTATTTGTAGGGACAAAGCTGAGTATTTTTTAAAGACCTGGGCTCTCAGAACTATTGCACTGAAAATACATATGCAGCATAGGAATCTCAGGGCCACATTCAACCTTTAGCTTACAACTGTGTACTGCTTGTGTGTTAAAGAAAATTAGCCTATGTAGAAAATGGAAAAATGGAGATGAATCCTGCAAAGTTTCATTTGTTTTAAAGGGTAGTGGGTTTTTTGTTTGTTTCGGTTTGGCTTGGTTTTTTGGTTTGTCTTTCTTTTCCTTTTCTTTCTTTCTTTCTTCTTCTTCTTTTTTTTTTGTGAGCAGGCGTAGTCTTCCTGCTATATTCATACAAGAATTTCTGGCTTCTGTCCAGATTACTCACAAACGACACCTGTCAGAGACCAAAGCCTGCCATCCCCTCCTTGAAAGGGAGTAAGAATGTTTTGATTCTTTTATTCTTTTATGAGTTTCAATTTTAAATGTTTGTTTTAGCCACACAGATACCTAGTCTCCTTTTTGAGAACAAACTCATTACCAGTGTTGAAACTTGCAAAACCTGCTGCTGGATCTGGAACAAACCCAAGCTTACTTATCAGCCCCACCCCCACCCACACCTCCCCTTGCTCAACTTGTTTCCAATATACACTCAGCTCTCTCAAGGAGATTTTGCAAGAAGTGGATTTGTTCATTGCTGTAGTTCAAACACAGCAGAATAACAAACAATGAATCTGTTTTCCACACATAACTGCCAGTGAGAAAATCCATTTCTCTTATGGGCACACCCCAAAGCCATAGGTAAAGGTGGCATGCGAACAGAGTACCACTGAAAAAGAGCCCACACTGAAACTATTCCCTCTTGGTGAGTAGGCTCTTTCTTCTTTTCAGTTTTCTTTGAGGGAATGTCTTCCCATGGTACCCTGAAATGAACAAGATTAGATATGGGAAAAGAGAAGTATGAGGCATAAAACAGAAGCGATTGTAAAATGAATTTCAGTGATAAAAGTTCTTAATTTTTCATTTAATTTTATAATCTCAGGGAGGTTGCCAGTGCTTTCACAGAGAGTAGCTCTCCAAAGACTATGTGGCTTACTCTTTAATTCAAATAGTTCAATAGTAGAGAGATTCATTCTTATAGCCCCTGGGAAAAGTTGATTTTTTCAGTACATTTTTTCACACATTTATTTCTTCTGGTGTCCCCATCTTATAAAAATTATTTGGTTTAGACAAGTGTTCACAATTTAACTGGATAGTAGCTTCAGGCAAATTCACCTGTCACGAACATTAAAAGATATTCCTGAGCCTTATCTTGAGTAAATATGATGGTGAAGTGGTGGGACTATGTCAAGTTTTCTGACTTTCACCTTCAAGTTCTTATTTTTCGTCATACTCTCATTTGAGGGGTTGAGTGACTTAGGCAGATTTCTTTCTATTGTTTCTTGTTGTAAGTGTGTCAGGCAACAAGACAAGCATTATCTCCCTAGAAATTAGCCAGATAATTATGACCAAACATTCAGAAAGTGTGAGACAATGACTTTCTTCCAGAGTAGCAAAAGTTCCAAGAATTTATCAGATGGGGTTGGGATTCATGCATACACACACACACACACACACACACACACACACACACACATACACACACAGGCACAACACAAACTCTCATATGCACACACTGAGTTATATACATGTACACACACACATATATGTGTATATATATATATATATATGTACATGTATATACCATACATTAAATGAAGGAAAAGCTTTAATCGTTATTTGTTATTAAATTAATCTGTATCATTAATTTCCTTTGAAAATGCGGGTACCCAAATAATTTTTATTTTCTTGAAATGAAAATTTACCTTATATTAAAATTTGTTACTAATTTTAAGTGACATATATAATATGGCTAAATTTTATAATACTTAAAATTAAGGAAAAACAGGAAGGTAGCTAGAGATGTACAGAGAAGAGAAAGCTGGGATAAGTGAAAAGAAAGGCATTATTTACCACAGAGCTTACTCCTTGTGTAATAAATAAGGAGGCTTGGAAGCTTTGTCAAAAGTACTATTTGCCTTGCAAACATGAGCACCTGAAATCAATCTTCCAAGTGACACAACACCCTCTTCTGTTCTGTGAGGACACCCACGTACATGCCATTCACATAGGTATAAAATACTTGTAATTAATTAAGTAATTTAATTAAACATAAAAGTAAGATGAGTGATAAAATTCAATGGTAGTCTAGCATGTAAAAGGCAGGGCAGAAAACATGTGCTTGTAATCTGAGTGTTAGTGTGGTAGCAACACAAGGATCCCTGACTCTCTGTCCAGCACCAGAGATCAGTGAGGGACCCTGGAAAAACATGAAGTGACTCTTAAGTAGTGACACTCAAGTGTGAATAATGACACTGTATAGTTCCACACATAACCATACAAATACATAAACTTCCCCTAGATCAACACAAATATACACACCACCTCTATCACTACCACCAGCACTGCCAACTCAAATGCATACACACAAAATAGGTAAAAATCATAATTTTAAACACTTTTGTGCTTTCATTGTCCTTCTTTTAAAATGCTTCAAATCCAGTCACTAGTGATTCACATAATTTTCCACTCCTCACTGATGATTACATGGCACCTGCATCCATTATTTTACTTTGGGTCCAAATGATTATATTAACAGAGTGTGAGTATTGTAGTCCATTGAAAATACTGATGGGCCAAATCATTTTTAAACATACAGCATAATCAAGTATCCATGGCTACTTTAGTATAATAAAAAGGAATTCTGAGTACTATAGATAGTGTCCATAATTATAATTGCTAGATGTCGTGTTTCTTTTTGTTTTTAGAACCTGTCCGAGTATGCTCCCTTGGGTTATTAAATTTTGGTGCTCAGCATTCTAACAAAAGTTGTCCAGTCCTGTGTGACACAGAGTGCCTTGAAACTCCCTAGAAGCTCAATGCAAATGCCCCATGTAATGAAAGTTTTCAAGTAAATCCCCTAAAGCTTAAAAAAAAAAGATAAAAGATATAGAAAATGAAGGAAAAAATGATGACATTTCTCTAGAGCCATGAGCACTCAGTGCAACAACTTCTCCAGGAAAGGAAAGAGGAAGAACATCTTCCCTGCTCATGTTTTTGCTTTGTTCCTGATAAAAGGTAGAATCTTTATCCCAGGAATACATTTGTTAGAATAGATTGATAGCTTTATTCTTGCTACTGTTTATATGAGAATCTGTAATTCAAAGTTTACAGAAGTACTGTTATCACAAATGATAATGTTTATTCAAAGATCTCCTGAATAATAATAGCTTACAAAGAGGTGCTATGCACCATAATCATTAACTTTAGATAGTTCATCAGTGAATTTTTCTATATCTTAAAGACATTGCAGAACATTATTATAAGGAGAAAGGTAGGGAGATCAAAATGAAAGAACATATCTTGCCAAACCAAATTTTAGTCCTGCATTTGTGTCATTTTGTAAATTGCAAGTAAAACCACATTTAGTAACAAGTGAGGATATGAGATACAAACATCTAATTTCATGTTATTTTGACTGCTAGTAGTCATTGTTTTTCTTTAAACTAAAAGGTTCTGATGAGTTCATAATTGGGGAATTCTGCTGGAATATGCTGCACAATGTTACTACTACTCGCAAGAAGACTAATTATGAACTGCAAACTGATACCCAGTTTTCTCCCCCAAGGAAATAAAATATGAAGGCTAACTAGACTTGTAAAATACCTTTTCAGACCAGCAGTGCGAAAAAAGTCCTTTCAAATGAAGATCACTGTTGCAAGAAAACAGGAGGAAAAAAGTCTCCTCTGTTCTGTTCTACACTTGCATGTAGAAACCTATGTCTTTTTCACGTCTAAGGACTATTGGAAACAGATTCTGCTACCCAGCATAGACATCCGAAAACTTAAGAAGGCTAAACAGTATATGGAAAACAATACAATAAGTTTGAGGTTTTTCTTCCTGCTATATATTTGTATAAAATTTGATGAAAATATAACAATAGAACTCCAGAGTTTATGTTATTTTAGTGAACTCAAGTATTAATAATTTCAGGGTTAATAAATAAATATCTCTGTGGAATATATATATATATATATTTACATATAGTGATATACTTTATTCCCTTGTTCTGTAAAAACTCAGTATATCTGTAACAATGAAGGTATTCTTCAGACTTCATAGTATAGTTGACCATAATTGAATAAACATTTATATTAAATCTCTTTGTTTTACTTTCTGAAAATTATGTTCTTTGACTATGTTTTGTTCTGACAAAATTGAAAAAGTCCTGGGATCTCTAAGCCATTCTAAGCAGCCAGATCCTGGGATCTCTAAGAAGCCATTCTCTGAAGTAAACTTTGGGCCATGTGTCTGACCCATTGGCTGTGCCTTTATCTAGTCCTTTACTTCATTCACATGTCTCTAATCTTACATCACAAAGGCGAACTCTCTTTGCTTTAAAATTTTGTAAATGCTTCCCATGAAAATCACCATTTCAAACACAGTAACATTAAAACTATAGTTTGACCTATATTAAAATAATTTGATAAGACTCAATCTTTTATTTAAAATAAATAGAAAGTTATACTCAACTCTATTATTTCCTTGCCTGTAGCTGTAGTTCCAATTAGTAAAATAATTTACTTTGGAAGACATAAATTTTTTTCTAGCTATTAGTTGATTTTATGAACTGAAGAAGTAAAGGAAGTAAAAGAAGAAACTGATAAAGAAACAACAAGCAAAAAAGTTAGACACTCAAAATATTTCTCATGTGTTCTTTGTGCCCTGGTGTTTCATAATGTGGTAGGTGTGTATTTGATTACTGAACAGAACCATGATCAAAGACTCCTATATCTAGAAATATCTATTAACTGAATATTCATGCTGCCTATTCCTCTGTACAAGTACTAGGGTTGTTTTCTTTGAATTGGAGGAAGACATGGCAGGTTCTAGGAAATTGTGGATTTATTTTGAAGTCTAAAACTGAGTTCTTAGAGCAAGGTGGTAGCATGAAACAGCAGGGGTACATATGGTTCTTAGCTAGGAAAACCAAGAAATAAATGGCTATGAAGTTTACTACTGACACAAGTGACCACAACGGTTGCCTATGTGAGAAACCAATAAACCAAATACAAGAACAAAATGTAGAAAGGAGAACCTCAGATAATCTAAAGAATCTATCAAGCTTGTTTTGATTTTTTCCTCTGCACTTGTATAATCTTTGAAGCTTTACCTTCCTTAACTCCTGGCTTAGTCAGGGAGACACATATTCTTACTGTGTGAATCCATGTTGCTTATTATATTTTGTGTCTTAGATATCATGTCTGAGAATTGAATTTTGTAAAAACATACTTTATGGGAGACATTCAGTCTAGAATTTATAGAATTTGTTTTTTCTTACTCCTGGGCAATTTAGTTAACTTTTGAAATTTTGGTTTTATCACTTATGATATAGGAATAAAACAACACCACCTGCTTTGCATAATTGCAATGAGGAAGCTATCTGAGTGTAATTTTAAATGAATATTCATTGAGTGTCAATGGTATTCACAGTATTGTTTTATTCCCTGTCAACAGAGAAAGTCAAACAAGATGCTTATCTTTCCAATATTCAGATTTTTTATAGGTGAAACAATTAGGTAACTGAAACATAAATAAGATAACAGAATATCAAATCTAGTAGTCATGAGAGGGAAAAATTGAGTTCAAATAGTACTTTTGTGAGAGGTAGATATCAAGAAAAACCTTAAGAATGTAGAGAATGAGATCACAATGAGAAATGTACAATATGGCATTTGTTAAGTAAGTTGCTACATAGCACAGACCTGAATCCTTATAGGCACCTCTGGTTGTCATCATAGAGGCTGGGAATGGTGGTGCACACCTGTAATGACAGCACTTCAGAGGCAGAGGCAGGCCAAACTCTGTGAGATCAAATGAGATCCAGGACAGCCAGGGATACACAGATAAACCCTGTCTCAAAAATCCAAAACAAGAAAAAAAATTATAATACCCATTAGATTCATATATTAGGGTATTTGTTCATGAATCTACATCTGTCCCTTGCTGAAGAGTACTGGTTAGAAATGATTGATTATTATACAACTAACTATTCTATATATCAGAAGAATGAGAAACGTGATAGATAAACATGCTAGAGAGATGGATGGGAATTTTGAATAGAGGTATCACTATAGAAGACATGTTTGAGTAGTATCTTGAATAAAGTAAGGAGTTAATACATAAAATATCTCAGAGGGCTCTAAAAAGGGGAAATAGAAAATTCTGAGGTTTAGTGTGAGACAAGACTTGATATGAATGTGACACAGTTACATGTCAGTGTGTGAAAGCATTACTAACATTGGAAATAGAATGGAAAAGTTGACCTCAGGAAGGAAGTAATGTGCAGATCAGGATGATGAATCTAAGACCTGATAGCTCCTGATAGGCTTCTAAATAGTAGAAAGACAAATCTTACATAGTTCTAAAGGCTCCTGTTTAATGGCGCACAGAGACTAATAGAATAAAACATTGCAAATGAGAAATTTGTTATCAATATTAAAGCAGGAATTATAAAATTGTTCAAAATTCAACTCTTGATAATTACCAAGAATTTGAAAGGACTTTTATGTATGTGAATCATAAATCAAAACTGAAAATTTCTTAAAAAGATTGTTAATATTTAACCAACATAGTATAAATTCATCATTTTATGGTATATATTTTGCACTTTAAAAAATTCAGAATTCTATAATACTTACACCTAAATTTAGAACCTTTTGGGTAATCCTACATAGAAATGCTTGAGATGAGACATATTTTAAATCTCAGATAATTCCATCAGCCATTGATATATTTTCACCTATATAATGAAATTCCTTGTGGGTGAACTGCAAGTCTAAATAAGAAATTCATTATTTTTTCCTTTATTTTTTATTTCTTCAAGTTACATCTCAACTCAGTCGCTTCTCTATTCCCCTTTCCAATCCCACCCTCCCATCCTCAACCCCCCATCCTCTTCCCTTTTTTTTTTTGAAGTTTAAGGTATATCTTATTTCCCCCTACAGTTTCCCCTTTCAGTCCAACAAATGGCTCTTTCTCTTATAATAATAAATACAATACAATACAACAGAGGTAATTAGGCCACAGTTATGAGGGTAATATGGCTTAACATACATTCCCAGTGACCATTCCATATGCATTTGGCACCTGACTTTAACATTCTACTTATCTAACCATCTCCATGAGTTTAAAGTTCTGTATCTAACTCAACATTCATACTAACTTGCAACACAATTTTTAAAGCATCTTCTTAGATATATAACACTCTCTTGACTCCTAAACCACTCAATATTTAATTATAAGGCTCTAGCTATCTGTTCTTCAACCACCTCAGAGACCTGAGAGGAAAATATATCTGATTTTATAGGAAGTATAGGGCCTGCAGCTTCCAAAACTAAGAAATGACATACCAGTGGCTGCCTGGACAGTTCCCATTTTCTCTCCATACATTACAGCATCGATCTTCATTATTTGGCCCTGTTTCTCTGATAGACATTGATTGTAGAGCAGGGATTATGAAGGACTTACATACCCTGTCTTGGCAGAGCTAGGCTGTCGACTTACCTGCGTCCAGGTTTTGTCCTTTTTGGACAGCATTCTGTCTACAGTTGGAGCAAGGGGCTTTTCTTACCAAGAGATAGGCTTGCAACTAATTCAATCATCTCCCACTGGAGATTCTTCGATGCTTATCTTCTACTTGGGGTAGAATAGGGGGTGCTGTCAGGAGTTGATATGTCTCAATATAAAGAAATTCTGAAGCCAATCACCTTAAACATATTTCCTGAAAACACCTTTTGAATGCAACTCATCTTATAAGGCTAAGTTTGATATTTTCCATTCTGATATCAAATAGTCAAAAACTTCTCGACTTTGTAACATATTAACTTTTGTATTATACATTAGGACTGTTAACCATTTATTGGAATGGTTCAAAAATTCAAGATGTTTCCTTCACCAATTGTTCATCAAGCCTCTCACCCAACATTAGGCAAATCAATAATCTACCACATTCTCTACAAATTTGCCTGGTATTGGTATCTAAATGTTTTGTATATGTTAATCCATACAATAAAATATATAGGTTATTTTTCTGAGTATTTTATGTCAGCCTTTTATGATTTATTTCAAGTTTCATCTTGATTTCACAGGTGTCATTCATTTTATTGTGGAATAGAAGTTTACTATATGGACATATAATTTTTTATTCTCCAATTGGTGGAGATTACATTTATTTCAATTATTTGCACTGTGATGGGTAACATTAGTATGAACATAGGTATATATCTTTGATTTATACATGTCTTCATTTATCTTGAATATAAACCAGTTGTGTACCACCTTTTGTCCTGTGGTAACTATATATGTAACTTTTGAGAAAATGCCAAACTCTTCTATGTTCCATCTTAGGTAAGACATTTTAAAAATACAATATTCAAGAGAGAATTCTATTAACCACAAAGGCAACACTGTTTATGTTTATCACACATCCTCTGGAAAGTTTTGCTAGACAACTGTGACAACAAAAGCTCTATTGACACAGATGACAAATTAGAAAGGAAAAAATAAGTGTCATCACATGAAAGAAACGTTTCTTATATACATAATCTTGGGGGTTAAGTTTGAAACCAATTTAGAGGTAGAAATACTCTGTGGCACCTGTATAAGCAGAAATGATGATGACAATGAAATATTTGACAGCACATGGATTAAAATTAATATTTTAAAAGATATGATAGGGGCTTGATGCATACAGTTAGAATCCATTATAATAAAACAGTATTCCAAGTGTAGGTTAAAGATAATAGAGACTATATACAGCTTGAGAAATGAGGGGTTCTAGGAATAAACCTTAGAGCAGCTCAAGATTTTGGAAAATGATGAGATTTCAATGTTGAGAGCAGTAACTAATGTTGGTTGAAGGGAAAACACATAAAAATGTTCTAAAAAGTAAGTGAACAAAAGACTTCAAAGCAAAAGTTTCTGCTGTCTACCAAATGTTACACAAAGAGTAAATAAAATCATTGATTATAGTTATTGTTTATAGGACAAAGATATCATTAATTTTATCTGGTGATTTCCAAGTACTTCTGATAAAAGATTGATAGGTATATATTGAACAACAAATGATGTTTTAGAGATTGGAGTAGTTTTTCTTAATTTCTTCTAGAATAGAGGGCAGACACAGTCTATAAGGAGATTTGAACTCATGGTAGTTTTGTATTATGTTTGCCTCTTTGTTTACTTGAAGAAGTTTTCCTCTTAGTTTTATAATGAAGGAGATGTTAGAAGATGGAAACAGTAGTAGACAATTAAAACACTGTATAACTACTGGAACAACTCCTTGTAAATTATAAACAAAACAAGACAAATAACTAAAAAGAAGCCAAAAATGAATTTAAGGCACAAAGTATAAAGTTAACATGGGATTAGAATATGATAGGATAGCTCAAAGAACCTAGCAGAGCTGATGGTGAAAGTAAGCTGAATTCAACTTCTGGTTGCTTCCATTTTCTCACTTTTAAAAGAAACAGTTATGAGAAGGGGAAGGATGTGTTAAAGATGTACTCTTAAGGAGTTATAAAACACATAGGGAATGAGAGAACGAATATACTCAGGAAACCAGTGGGTTTGTAATCAATCAAAGTAAGTGGTCAAGCCCAGGGCCTGGTACATCATAAGCACTCAATATTTGTGAGTAGTTTTATTATTACCTAAACCCACACTTTTTTTTTTCAGGCACTTCTGGGATGTACCTCCCACTCATACCAGACATCTTGGCAGCCACATGTTTCCTGGTCTTGCTTTCACCTTTCTTGAAAGTTAAAAGTATCTTTCACCTTTTAATTCAACTCCTGAACCCTTACACCTAATTTGATTTGGAATAAAAAAAAAAAAATCACTGTTAAGAGGAGCTTCTTTGTTACCTCTTAATGACATTTACTTTTCATTTTCTTTTTGGTTTTCATTGTATTCAGACTCATTAACAAACATTATTTCATACAATTACTTGCTTAAAAGCCTTGATAATCTACCAATGGCAAAGAATAAGTTCCAATAGTCTATTGGAAAGCTAATATGTAGCTTGTGCATTTATATTTCACTCCAGGAGCTTCAGTGGTTACTTTTATGTCCTCAAAACTGGCAGAACTTGTTCCTGAGTCAGTAACTCTGCTAAAAAGTTCTACTTAGGGCACGTTCTTCCAGGTCTTTGCAGATTTCATGATTGGAGCCTCAGTTCAAAATGCTTTTTCACATTTTTTTCTTCTCCTGATGCTCCATTTCTTTAATCTATCAAAATGTTTCATAGTAACCCACATGGGAAGATATTCTTTGTTAAAATAATTACCTAGCTACTTACCTCACTAGCGTATAGAATTCATTAAAATGAGAGTCATGCCCAATATAATGATACATTTTATATAAAGATATAAAATTGTGATGCAAGGCAAAATAAACTCTGAACAAATTTTTTAATTAAGACTGCAAAAATTCATAATGCAATGATTTCCTTTATGTAAAAAAATTAGAAAGCTGTGCCAAGAAAGTAGGTGGCCATTAAGGCAGAGATTCATGGGCGAATTTCCTTAGGACATTACTATTATATCAGAATTCAAAGTGGAGAAGTTTACTGTAGACTTTCAAAGACAGTGTTTTCAAGTATGGTAGCTAATACAATAGTTATGCCAGGAAAAGGCCACAAGTATCTCAGGAACTCAAGTATTTCTAAATAAACAATCCCTCTAAGGGTGGGACAGCCTCCAGGGATGCTGGACCTCAACAAGCTCCCCATTGTTCTAAATCAGGAATATTGAAGCCTTTGCCATCCACCATTTTCCAGTATCGGTGTCCACAGTTTTCTGTTAGATATTTCTAATGCCAGATTTGGAACTTGCTCTTGGTTACGCTATTGCTCTTGGGGACTGTCAATGTAGTAATTTTAATGGGAATAAACACATATGGAAACCAGCATTATTTCTCTAAATTCCCTTATTTACTAGGTGCATGCCCAAAGAGCATGATAACCTTAAAATCATGTGTCATTTTTTTTGTACTTGTTTCTTTGATTAGTTAGTGAACAGTTGTTTATTACTATGCATCTTTCCATCTCCTAGACTCAATCCCTGGACATCTGAGTCGCTGTTGCAGAATCTGTAACATGAGGTACAAAATGGCATTTGTGTTTAACTGAAGCCCATTTCCTTCCAAAGGCTGCATTTCCTTGCCTGCCATTTGGTTTCTCATCTGTGTTTTCAGGACCTACTATGTACTGGGCTAGGAAGACATTTGGGGAAGAGATTGATAATATGAGAACCCTGCCTTTGAGTTAATGGTTTTAAAAGAATATGAACAAATAATATTAACTATCATCATAATTACTATAATTGTGATATAAGAGTTTATAAGGAATCAGATATGGACAAGATAGTATTTCTTTTCTAGAACATAAAACTGAGTTCCCATCTGTTTGTTAGAAACAAAGAGACATTTTCTCCCCAACTTTATGACCGCTTTTTCTGAAAACCTTGAAGGGATGCCTTCCAAGAAGAAATAACAAAACAGTAACCTTTAGCTAGACTCTTTCCTGTGATGTAGGATATGTGCCCCAGGATTAAATCCCACCCATATGCCACAGTAATCAACTTGAAATTTCTTCTTCGAAGAGGATAAAAACTCCAAACATTTTTACTTCCAGTTTTCACTGCTCCATTTGACTACAAATATTACAACAGGCTAGTATACCTGGAATATGTAAGTACATTTTAATTTATATATAATTGCATAAAATAATAACCACCAGTTGTTAGAGCATTTGTTCCATAACTTTATTTTATTTTACATTTGCTTTGTACAAGTCCCTAAATAAAAGAATTCAAACATTTATTAACTTCTTTATAATGAGAAACTCATCTTTTTAACTTAGTAAGGACAGCATTCTTTCTTTATATCTTAGAAGATTTTTCTTTTCAAAGTAATTTGGTCATTTGTATTTTGTCTTTTCCTTATGCATACCATAATTTGCATGGTATCTCAATCAGAAACAAAGAACCATTGGGAACTAAGGAATACTGAGAGTGGAAAAAATGTCTTCCCCAGGGAAGAAGAAAGCCATCACTGGTTATCTAAAACCAAAGGGTCAGCCTTTAAATCAAGCATACAGGTAGCATTATACATATGGAGGTAATATTTATAAATGTATATGTACATACATATATGCATGTAAAGACATTCGATCAAAAGTAAAAAGAGACCATGAGTTTGAAAGCAACAGGAAGTGGTATGAGAGAAGGTTGGGAGGGAGGAAAAGGAAGAACTGATGTAATTATTTTATAATTTTAAAAAGAAAAGAAAAAAAATGTCAAAAAGTAATATGGAGATGAATTCAAAACTTAAAAATTTTTGAATGCAAGCAAAATATGTAACTTTAATTTTCTAAACTACATTGGTATTAAATGATTCTCTTTTTTATTATTTCTTTGAGAATTTTGTGGAACATATTATGATATTGCCTTTTCAGCAACTCCTCAAAGGTCCACTGCTCCTTTCCCACCAAACCAACTTTATGTCCACTTAAAACAAAACAAAAAACCATCAAATTCTGTTGCTTTCTGAACCTTTCTGTGAATTTGCGCTACATGTAATATCATAACATAATCCACAGACAAACGATGTTGCCTGGCATATTCTGCTCTAACTTTGTGTAAATATGCATCAAAAGCACACAAGTACAAGTAAGTATAAAATGAAAACAGTCATTAATGACTATTTGTATCTGTGACCCCCAGTAATATGATCTGGTGTTATATGAGTGAAAAAATATTCCACTGTAGTGATTAGATAATACTGAAATATGAGCTCTAAAGAGACTTTAGGGACAAACAAGTTATTGGATGCTACCAAACCTAAGTAAACTCTTTTTGTGACTTGGCTCACCTAGGCCTGAAAAGCAAGCAGCCAAATCCCCTCAGTCTCCCCACAGGAGAGCAGGAATTCACAACACCAAGAAACTACAGCTGGATCAGCAGACTGATCACATATTTCACAGGTAGTCAGCATATCTGAAATTTGTTGGAAGCTTCCCTGAAGCCAAGCACAGAAACTGGCTCAGAGGCAGGAGCATTTTCTGCAATCCCAACTCTTAGATGCTTAGTTTTGCCTTTAAAGGAATAAACTTTAAATCAATACATATTCCAAGTCAAGCGTATGTGACAGTGGGAAAAACAAAGGAAAACTGGAAAGTTGGTTTCTACCCCAAATCATTTTCCACCCATGAATCTAAAATTGATTAAACTACAAAATAAAATGTTGGTTGTTTAGGTCGCCTAAATTAGACATTTATTGCATGTTTCTCTGAAGAAATCATCCCATCACTGGTGAGAAAATGCATTATGAAGGGATTGGATAGGAGCACCATTGAGAATGGTGTCCTTGCCAGGATTCTTATGATCAATATCACTTAGTAATTAATTAAACTACAGACTAAATTTCCAACTCCTCATAGTGATTTCCAATTATTTACATCTTTTATAGTTAACTAATGGGTTTGACTGCAACCCAGATCACATGCCTTATCGGCAGAATTTCTTAAGATTTAGTGTGGGGGGAAGGATTGGTAACCTACATTTGTGACAAGCTCCTCAGTGATGTTCAGATTACCCAGACCATGCACTGAGAACTATTGCTTCTGAGAAGTACTTGAAACATGACATTTACTTGTTTTTTATAAATTATTCATGCCTCGATGCACCCCAAACCATGAGATTTAAGACCAAGAATAAACAATAATTGAATTCTAAAGTTATGCTATTAATGGGGAATCATGTCCAAGAGTCACTTCAGGATACAAGACACAATTGTATGGCAATATAGAGCAAAGAATGTCAGATCTGAAGAGAAAATAAGCCATTTTTAATAAACTAGATATTATTTCATTATTTAGTCTGCATTAAGTGTAAAGAAGGCAAGTTTTTTTTTTCTGAGGTGGGGTCTCATTCAGTACCCCAGGGCTCATTAGATATTACTGTGTATTGTTACCTGGATTCAAAGTTACACAAATCTTTCTCCTTTACCCTTCTATGTATAGTATAACATTTCTTTTCTGGTTAGATGCAAGTACAGGTTGTACTAAATGGAAACCCCTATGCCACTTTAGTAAGACATTCATGCTCTTTTTTTTTTTTTTGTTTTGTTTTAAATGTTATGAAGTGATTCCATATTGAAGCTGAATTGTAGGTTATTTGTAAAGATACAGAGAAATATTTTTCACAAGGATTAGATGCTCTATATTTCCTTATTAAAATACCCTTCAAAGCAGCATATGGTACTTGATGATCTTTCATTGATATCTGTTGTTTACTGAATGAGTATATATATAAGATCTATTAGAACCTGAGTAGATCTTTAAGACTATTGTATGATAATGTCTTTCAAGTAAGTTTTGCAGCAATGTTCTCTCCTACTTTCAAGTTAAGATTTCTACAATGCATCTTTGTTATTTCATTGTATTTTCATAAATATCCTTTATTATATGAAAAAAAGTACCAAAAAGGCTCTTGTTTTCTTTCCCTCTTTTTTCATCCTAGGAAGCCATTCTTTGATTTGCTTTTTAGGCCACTCTCTGTGAAAACAATTCAAATATTCATCATCTACCATCTAACTCAGAGACACAGAATCAAAATTACTGAAAGGGGCTTTAGTATTACATTTCCCCCTTTTTACAAGAAAATCTACCCCACTTCATGCCTTAAACACAATGGTCACCTAGGATGGCTATTTGAAAATAAATAGATGGACTACAATAGGAGAACAAAATGTTCCCATCAGGTTCCCTCTTGAGTTACAAAGACACAATTACAAAAATAATTTTCTTTGAGTGGCATCTGGCCTTCTTTGCAGAGTTTCCAGAAATGTGCTTTTATTGTGGCATATGCCGACTGTTTACTAATTTCAGCAGTGCCTCACATTGCCACTAATGTAAAAGGTTTGTTAGATTTTTCCATTGTGGGCTTCACTGTGCGGAGTGTTTAAACATTTACCACGGTGTCAGCCTAAACTATGTCTCCACAAGTTTCTACCTAGAATGGATTTTTTTTTTTTTTTTTTTTTTTAGCGTATTAGAAATGTTCAACAACACAGCTTAGCATTTTTCTCTCTGATATCAAGTCATAATAAAAAAATCCAAATGGGGCAATTTCATGATTGCCTTATCCATCAGTGCATGCAAACCTTCTCATGCATGCACATGTACAAATGTATACAATTCATCTAAATTAAATAGAAAGAAAATAAGTTATTTTTTTCCTGATAAAACAAAAAGCATTGTTTAAATCTCTCAAGAATTCTTGCCATTGAATGGATTCTGAGATGTTTATATATACTGTATTTTTGACAAGACTTGTTTTCACTGAGAATAGAAGTAAAAAAAAAAAAAAAACGAGCAAAGTCTGCTGTCCAAATATAGGTTAATTGATTGTTGAATCATTTATTGTCTTTTAATTCTTGTTCCATTAATGATGCTCCTAGAAAGCAGACTGATTTGAGTAATTTTTCCTTAAGAACAAACACAATATTTACTTTAAAAGGTACATAATTCCAGATTTCCATATTCTAACCAATTTTAGCCACTCTTTCCACTTTACTTACAGCAAGAAGATATTGTTTACTACACAGATACAATGCTCCTCCAAAATATGATGAAATCAGGGATGGTGATACCTCTAGATGTTTTTTAATTTTACTGGATTGATTTAGAAATTCTGGTTTTTTTTGTTTGTTTGTTTGTTTTGTTTTCCATATGAAGTTGAGAATTGTTCTTTCAAGGTCTGTGAAGAATTGTGTTGGTATTTTGATAGGAATTTGTATATTACTTTTGGCAGAATGGATATTTTTATTATGTTGATCCTACATATCCATGAGCATAGGAGATCTTTCCATCTTCTAATGTCCTCTTAGATTTCTTTCTTCAATGACTTGAAGTTCTTGTCATACAGGTTTTTCCCTTGCTTGTTTAGAGTTACCCCCCAGATATTTTATATTATTTGTTGCTATTGTGAAGGATGTTTTCCCCTAATTTCTTTCTCAGCCCATTTATCTTTTGTGTAAAGAAGGGCTACCAATTTATTTTTAATTAATTTTGTGTCCAGCCACCTTGCTGAAGGTGTTTATCAGCTGTAAGAGTTCTCTGGTGAAATTTTTGGGGTCACTTATGTATACTATCATATCATCTGCAAACAGGGATACTTTGACTTCTTCCTTTCCAATTTGTATCCCCTTAATCTTGTTTAATTGCCTTATTGCTCTAGTTAGAACTTCAAGTAGTATGTTGAAGAGCTATGGGGAGAGTGGGCCTCCTTGCCTTGTCCCTGATTCTAGAGGAAATGCTTTAGGTTTCTCTCCATTTAATTTGAGTTGGCTACTGGCTTGCTATACATTGTCTTTATTATTTCTAGGTATGGTCCATTACGCCATATCTTTCCAGGACTTTTAGCATGAAGGGGTATTGGATTTTGTCAAATGCTTAAATTTATTTTTTAAGTCTATACAATATATTTTGGTCATTTTCATTCTTCTCACCAACTCATCCCAGATCCTCCACCCTCCCTCCCAACACAAATTAATGTTCTTTATCTGTTAAAATAAATAAATGAAAATATTCAAGAAGCACACAAAACACATGGAGTCCAATTTGTGCTGGCCAACTGTGCAGAGGGGGGTTGCCATGCATTGTACTTGATACACCCAGAGTCACTTCATCGGCTACAACTGATTTTTGCTCTCATAGCATCAATGAACTACAAAAAGGACTTGTGCTAGGTGTGGGGCTTTGTGCCTAATTCCTTTTATCCACTTTAGGATTTTGTCTGGCTTTTAATTGTATAAGTTTTATTCATGTTTTCAGATTCTCTGTGAATTCATTTGTACATTCACCACATGTGTATACACATATGTCTAGAAAATGCTATTTCCTTGGAATTGTTCACCAACCTTGGCTCTTGAAATATTTTCATCTCCCATTGCATACAGATAGATCTCTGAGCAATGAGTGGAGGAATAAGATAACATCTCTCATTGCACACAGATAGATCTCTGAGGAATGAGTGGAGGAATAAGATAAAAATATCCATCACTGTCTGAACATTGTCCAGTTGTGGGAATCTTTTAAATTACTATCTACTGCAAGAGGCTCCTCTGGTCAGAGTTGAGCAATACACTGAAATGTGGGTATAGCTCTGAGTGATCAGCAGTCTTTTTTTTTTTTTTTTTACTTTGCTCATTTAGAAAAATAATAGTAGTAAGCACCTACATTTTAAAGTGTCAAAATATAGTAAATGGGAATATTATTCTAAGAAATGTCTATATCCTTGAGTATATGAATATTTTTTTGTAGCACTTACATTCAGCACTGATTCATCTCCTTTGACATGGCATAGTATGAAATGACTATTCTGTTGGTTTCTGGGTCCTACTGTTTCATGGGAGACTGCCCACACAGGGACGATCCCTGGGAAAGTAATTGCTTCTGATTATGCATCTGCTATACATGAGCCAATTTTCAGCCCATTCCAATTATAACAGGTCACTCAAGACACATACACAGAGTCCCCATCTTCCTGCCTAATCACCCTATGCTCAAATGCCATGCAACAACAGAGAACTAGCTCTAAGTGACATGCTATGTTGAGTTTTTAAAATATCCAGTTTTAAGCCTGCTTTGCCTTTGCAAAAAATCCACTTCAGGCCTTTTACCACAGTTTTCTCTCACCTCATCAATCTTTTTACTGACCCAGTGACTCCCCATTGTCTCTAATTCATTGAAACTTCAAACAACTCATTATTTTAACAAGCAATCTTCTATTGTTCTACTGCCTAGAGAGAACAGAAATATATGATTAAATTTGTGAAATGTAAATAAGAAAAATGTTGTGGTTTAGAGTTAAAACATGCAACCAGTTCAACCAAATTCGTTCAAGTCATGTGATTTTAGACATAAACTCATTCACTTTGCCACCTTTAGGCCAAGCTGTTCCTCTTGTAGAAAGTGGCGAGCAGAGATGCAAGCATCTGAGTCTTTGAAAAATTCATTACATTGAGACATGTAATGCATGATAAAATAATTGTAATGCAATAAAATGGAGAAAAAGTTGCTACAGTAAATATTCCATAGTGCATGACTTAGTACAAGCACTAAAATAAATTTCTATTAGAAAAAAATTGAACACTAAAAATAACTTGCAGGAATTGACTATCATCAATACTCTCTTAATATCACTCTTCTAGAAACATCCCATGGCGACTGATCATTATTATGAACATCAACTTTTTCATTTGTAATGTCAATATAAAAACAACATCTCTATGTGAAGAGCAGAGGAAGCCATAAGATAATATTTAATTAGTAGATGTGTGTTTTTGACATGAACATGACAGTATCAAATACCCCAGTGCCTCAGATGTGTGTGAATGACATTCACTTCCCCAGATCAGTCTCTGGGAAATGACAAAGTCCTTCTGTTGTCCATGTGTGGATATTGACAATAGATACAGAAAATGTCAATCACAACTTTCTCCTCTATGAAATTTACAGTCTAAAAGGACTCCCTTATAGAAATAACTTCCCCATCCCCAATCCTGTCCTTGTCCTGGCACTAAACTTGATTAGCTTGTTCAGCTATATAATAACCCTACCTTCTCATTCAGCTATACAGACTATACCTGCCTTCTCAATTCACATGTACAAAATAAGCACACTTCTGGTGTGTCTATCTCCATCATAGAGCATAGCCTACCTAATCCCAGATTCTCTGTACTTAAACAGTGTGTAAGGTTGAGGCACCACTGTAGCTACTGCAAGGCCATAAAAATGAGATTTGTCCATGGGATATGTCAGGCATCTGTATTTGGAATGTCTTTTACTTAATAATCTTTACTCATTCCTTACCTGTCTATAATTTCTGCATTCTTTAAGAATCTCCTGACATAAAATCAACTTCCTCTGGGATTTTTATTGAGAATTCAAGTTGGTTGATGGTGGGACTTTAGACTGGATGCCTATTGGTGAAAGAAGATGTGCTGAACATTCTTTTAGCAGTCTGCCAAATCAGTACCATTGCATATTTTTAGAATACTAAGCATCTATGTGCCCGAGGTAAAAACAGACAAGCAAATTGTCTCTGATCAACCTGATACATGGAAGAAGATCAGGAACAAAACCCGATGGCAAAATTGATAACCAGCCCTTTTGATCAAATAATACCAACAATGAACTTAGTACCGAAAATATTCAGCTCACATATCACACAGCATATTCCTGAGTTCTAAAGACTAACATATTTCAGAGCCCAGAAATCCTAGGTAAAACATTTTCTTCTTCTTCTTCTTCTTCTTCTTCTTCTTCTTCTTCTTCTTCTT
>CAJQZJ010032464.1:11395245-11408330 GCA_907164525.1 Lophiomys imhausi
AGACAAAGAGACAGAGACAGAGACAGAGACAGAGAGACAGAGAGACAAAGAGACAGAGAGACAGAGACTGAGCTTGGCATAGCTTTTTTAACCATCAAATTCCAACCCCAGTGACACACCTCCTCCCTCTTAAAATTCCACCATTAAAGAACCAAACATTTGTACCCATCAGCCTTTGGGAACTATTCTCATTCAAACCACCACAGTATGCATTCATATGTCGTCATGAAATGTGTTACTTTGTATGATAATTAAAAATATGTTAATCAATTAATTGAAAATATCTCAGAGCATGCATGATGGAAATGTTTGTCATTAGTAAGGCACATGATAAGCAAAGCACCTAGGGTATATGAAGAGGCCACATAAGCAGAACAGGCTGATACTTAAGAATCAAATACAACAACTTGAATTCTGGGATAGTGATACCTCCAGAGGTCTTTTTTATTGTACAGGATTGATTTAGCTATTCTGGGTTTTTTGTTGTTTCATATGAAATTGAGAATAGCTCTTTCCAGGTCTATAAAGAATTGTGCTTGTATTTTGATAGGAATTGCATTAAATCCATATATTGCTTTTGGTAGGATGGCCATTTTTATTATGTTGATCCTACCTATCCATGAGCATGGGAGATCTTTCCATCTTTTAAGGTCTCTTCAATTTCTTTCTTCAAGGGCTTGAAGTTCTTGTTGTACAGGTCCTTTACTTGCTTGGTTAGAGTTAACCCCAGGTATTTTATATTATTTGTGGCTATTGTGAAGGGGGTTGTTTCCCTTATTTCTTTCTCAGCCCATTTGTTTGTTGTATAAAGAAGGGTTTCTGATTTTTTAAAATTAATTTTGTATCCAGCCACCTTGGTGAAGGTGTTTATCAGCTGTAAGAGTTCTCTGGTGGAATTTTTGGGGTTGCTTATGTATACTATCATATCTTCTGCAAATAGGGATAATTTGACTTCTTCGTTTCCAATTTATATCCCCTTGATCTCTTTTAGTTGTCTTATTGCTCTAGCAAGAACTTCAAGTACTATATTGAAGAGATATGGTGAAAATGGGCATCCTTGTCTTGTCCCTGAGTTTAGAGGAAATGCTTCAAGTTTCTCTCCATTTGATTTGATTTTGGCCACTGGCTTGCTGTGTATTGCCTTTATTATTTCTAGGTACAGTCCTTGTTTGCCCATTCTCTCCAGAACTTTTAGCATGAATAGCTCAGGATCTGAGACCAACAAACAATAAATGGGACCTCATGAAACTGAAAAGTTTCTGTAAGGCAAAAGACACTGTCATTCGAATAAAAGGGCAGCCTGCAGACTGGGAGAAAATCTTCACCAACCCCACATCTGACAGAGGGCTAATATGCAAAATCTGCAAAGAACTCAAGAAATTAAATGCCAAGAAACCAAATAATCCAATCAAAAAATGGGGGCAGAGCTAAACAGAGAATTCAAAAAGGAGGAATCCTTAATGGCCGAGAGACACTTGAAAAAATGCTCAACATCTTTAATCATCAGAGAAATGCAACTCAAGATGACTCTGAGATTCCTTCTCACATCTGTCAGAATGGCTAAGATCAAAAGATCAAATGACAGCACATGCTGGCAAGGGTGTGGAGAAAGGGGAACCCTACTCCATTGCTGGTGGGAGTGCAGGCTTGTGCAACCACTATGGAGGTCAGTATAGCGATATCTTAGAAAACTTGGACTAGCTTTGCCTTAGGACCCAACCATACCACTTCTGGGTATACACCCAAATGACTTCTCACAGAATCAAAAGGAAGTTTCCTCATCTATGTTCATAGCAGCCTCATTTGTAATATCTAGAAACTGGAAACAACCCAGATGTCTCTCAACTGAAGAATGGATTAAAGAATTGTGGTACATCTACACAATGGAATATTACTCAGCTATCAGAAACAATGAAATTATGCAATTTGCAGCCAAATGGATGGAACTAGAGAAGCTCATCCTGAATGAGCTAACCCAGACTCAGAAAGATGCACATGGCATCTATTCACTTATAGTAGGAGTTTAGCTATATAGTACAGGATATCTATACTACAACCAATGCACCAAAGGGAACATGGACATTGACTTTTTATTTTTATGTATTTATTTTTTGTTTGTTTGTTTGCTTGTTTTTTAGTTTTCTCTCCCTGGCAATGAGACACTTTTCACTGGTGATACTGCCTTGTAGGCCCCCAGTGAATGAGGAGGCTCTTTGCCCTCATATGACTTGTGAACTGGGGCGAGGGACTGTTATGTAGGGACACCCCACTCCAGAGGAGCGGGATGGAAGGGTAGAGGGTAGAGGGTGGGAGTGCAGGGCTGGGAAGTGGGAAAGAGGAAAATATGATGGAGATGTAACTTGAACCAAAAAATAAATAAATTTATTTATTAAAAAAAGAATCAAATACAAACCAGAGCTTAAAGTAAAATCAATTTAGGCAGAGAGTCAAAGCTGAAGAAAATAGTTTCTAAAGATCCTGATATTTTCTTCTAGAAATGAATGCTTCTTCCTATAGCTCATAATGTTGTCTTCTGTCCTCCTCAGCACTTGGCAAAGGAAAGCTAGAGAAGAGGGCATGGTGGGAAGAATAGAAACCTGAGTCATCTCTGATGTCTTAGGTCACTTTCCATAGAAACAAAACCTGGGGTTGTTTTTCAATTTTTTCTTTTTTCAGGAAATATTGTCAAGGCATTGGGAGATAGTTCAAGAGGCAAGTTAATTAGAAGCTGGTAAGAGAAATGTGTGTCTAGTCCTAGACAATATTTGAGGGTCAATTAGCCCTAAAGTAATAGTCTGAGCTTGAAGCACTTCTGAAATCCATGTCAAGTTGTCTTGAACTGAGGACTATTTTTAGCATGACAGCAGAGAGAGGAGAGACCAAGGAGCTAAAAGCTCCTATCAGAGACAGCAATGTATGGGTACCATTCTAGTAATGAAAGACTTGCCCTGATGAGGGGAGTGTATGGCGGTACACTGGTTGTATGGTAAAGACAGTTTCACACCTCACACAAGAAGCAAAATTCAGATTCTTTTCATACTAAATAACAAAATAAGTTTAAGATGTCAAATGAATGTAATATACAACAGAAATTTAATCAGTTCTTTTTAAGTGTTTATTTATTGCTTCAAGTTACATCTCCATCATAGTCCCTTCCCACCAACCCCTGGCTCCACCCTTCCACCCTCTCCCCCTTCTCACAGAACTCATAATTCTGTTTTTGAATAATTAGGCCACAATTATAAAAATTATAAGGTATAACATGCATTCCCAATATGCAGTCCCTACACATTTGGAAACTGATATTAATATTCTATTATTCATCTATCTCCATGAGTTTAAAATTCTATACCTAACTCAGTTTCCATTCTAACTTGCATTACCAACTTAAAAATATTATCTTAGACCTAGAACATCCTTTTAATTCCTAAACAACTTTAAAAAAAATTTAACTGTGAGACTATAGCTATCTGGTCTACAACCACATCAGAGACCTGAGAAGGATAAATATATCTGATGATACAGGAAGTGCAGAGCCAGCAGCTTCCAAAACTAAGAAATGATAGCCAGTCCAACAACTGTCTGGCTGGACAGTCCCCAATTTCTCTCCATACATTAGACCATCTGTCTTCAGCCTCTTGGCCTAGTATCTCTGACAAACATTAATTGTAAAGCAGGAATTATAAAGGATTTCCCACCCTGTCTTGGCAGAACTAGGCTGTCCACTTACTTGCTTCCAAGTTCTGCCCTTTCGGACAGCATTCCGTCTACAGTTAGAGCAAGGGATTTTTCTTGCCCAGTGACAGGCTTGCCACTAATACAACCATCTCCAAATGGAGATTCTTCAATGTTCATCCTACATGGAATAGAACAGGAGGTGCTGTCAGGAACTGACATATCTCAGCATCAAAAAATCTTAAGTTAAGAAACCTTCTTTGAATGCCAAATTCTTCAGATCTCTTAATCATTTTAATGACTATGATTATCATTGAATCCATTCTGAATAGTTTAGGATATGGTCCAGAATTAAAAAAAAAAGCCATGTCTTTTAATGTTTGAGGTAGTTACTTCTTGTGATCATATTTTTTTTTACTGCCTCATCAAAGGGTTTAAAATGACAAGGAAATGTGTATGCTATACAAAGATAAGACAGTAAGATGAGAGAGATACCTTATAGTATATCATAGTCACTGTCATGGAGATGGAAGTTACATGGATTAGGTAGGTAGATATTATTAGGTGCTAGAGAGGAAAATTTGAATCTTGAGACTGTTATAGAAATGAAAAAAATCAAGAAGAATTTTTAATTCTCATATATATTCAGTCTATTGAGATTTCTCAATTTTTCCATATAATAAAAGGAGAATTTCTTGGAAAAGAATTTAAAAATGAGTCATATTTTAACCTTTGTTTTTGTTAGGTCCAAAGGAATCTCAGGAAAAAAATGGCTGAGGTACCTATTCACAAATCAAAGCGGGCACTACTCACCAGGCTCTCAGGATTGAAAGTACCTATTAGAAAGTCTTCCTGCCTGGCATATCCCTCCTCTATCCTAAACCCCTCTAGCCTCTGAGATTTCCTTTCCTTTTCCCAACTTCTTTGACTCCTAAGCAGCTCAGAAACTTTGTCTGTGTGTCTCTTACCCTCTTGGTTTCTTGGGTTTCTTGGTTCTCACTCACTCTCTTACACTCTTGACTCCTGATTTCTCTCTTGGCCTTCCCCCTCCTTTATTTTCTTCCTCTCTTGGTCTACCCCTTCTTCTCTCATCTTATGGTCCCTTTAAGTCTTCTGACCCAGATTGATCTGTCCCAGTTAAGTCCGTGCTCTTCTAGATGCCTATAGCTATGTTCCTCTTCATACCTACAATAAACCTTCTCCTCAACTGTACTTTGGGGCAGTCATGTCCTCATTTTTGTCATTAAGATTACTCATTCATATTTCTATTCAGTCAAGTGATAGTCATTGAGTATTTTTCTCAATTAATGCTTTAAGAAAGATTTGTTTTATTTAGTATATTTCAAAAAGGTTCTCATAGATCCCTATCTAGTCTCCAATTGGTTATATACCCAAAGATGTTCTTGAGCTTCTGATGTTCCTGCGTCAGTCTCACATGCAATAGGATTATAGATAGTAGTCAACACTCCCAGTTAAGGTCATTTAATAATACATCAAACACTCAATGAACATCAAAAATAGACCATAATTAAATACTGTGTTAGAAGCTAGGGGCATGCTAGAGGGAAATAAAAATGAAACCTACATAAAAGCTGGAACCTATCAATAATCATATTCACAAATCAGAAAACATCACAGCTGAGATGAGCTACAATGGTTATTGAAAACTATGACATTTTTTTTTTTTAGACATTAGCAATGACTACTTATGTCATGGCTGTTACTAGAGAATTTTGTGTGTTCAGAAATATTACTTTGTGTTTAAAAATATAGTAGGTTTGGATGAAAATAAAAGTTAACTAGCTCAACTGTATGAATTTCCTCAATGATATTTGTTTATTACATGATAAAACTTCTAAAACAGGCTAAGCATTTTAAGCATTTTTATTCCCTCTTCCCTAAAATAAGTTAACAAAATATAACATGGGTAAAACAATACCAAAAGGCACCTGCTGACTTTCCTCTGCATTCCAGCTATGTTTCATAACAGTTTGCATTATATGAATTATTCATATAAAAGTATTATAAGTGCATCATCTTCACTGATTTTCATTTGATTCTATGAGATGAATAGTCTAAATATCATGCTCTTGTTTTACACATATCAGGGGACTTGTTTCTGATAACTTTTCCATAGTTAATAAAAACAGTGAGTAGCTTCATCCCATGGAAACTCAGACTCTATACTATCTCCCATTTTGCTTTGCACTGTCTGCTATCTCTTCTCATTAAATGTAGCCCTTCCCTTTGTTTATGAACCCATACTCTTAATGCTGCTAGTAAGATTGCTAAGAAAATTTACAAACATTAGATAATTAAGAATAGAAATGCATTTTAATACATGTCAGGATGATCATGGTCTTAGCCAATGTTGGCTAGTAATAATTGAAATACTAAGGTATACACAGAATAAAACATACTTTGAATTGACAGCTGCTTTTCTTTTCAATCAATAATTGGTCATATGTTATGTTTCTATCAAATATGCTTTCCTTACTTCTTGTATGTTTATGCATTTTTTTGACCATAGAATGAGCTAAAATGCTATTTTCTGATAATCAAGTTATGCTTTTTTTAATTACTACTCAGCTATCAGAAACAACGAAGTCATGCAATTTGCAGCCAAATGGATGGAACTAGAGAAGCTCATCCTGAGTGAGCTAACCCAGACTCAGAAGGATGCACATGGCATCTATTCACTTATAGTGGGATTTTAGCCATATAGTACAGGATAACTATACTACAACTAATGTACCAAAGGGAACATGAACATAGACTTTTTTTTTTCCTGTCAATGAGACACTTTGCCCTAGTGGTTCTGCCTTGTAGGCCTCCAGTGTATGAGTAGGCTCTTGGCCCTCATATGATTGCGGAAATGGGGCAGTGGACTGTTATGTAGGGACATTCCACTCCGGAGGAGTGTGATGGAAGGGATAGGGGATAGAGAGTGGGAGGGCGGGACTGGGAGGGGTGGAAAGAGGACACTGTGATGTAACCTGAAGTAATAAATAAATATTTTTAAAAAGTTATGCTTTTTTGATCAAATAAAGTTGAGTTATTCTCCTTTCTTCCTACCCAGATAAGTTCCATTTAATTTATATAAAGAAATCATGGGTTCAAATTTGTTGCGAAATGGCTTCTTCCTACTTTGCATTTATTGACTTCCATTTTATCAGTCCATATGCACAAGAGATAGCTGGCAAATTATAGTCCATCCGAGATGATATCTGGGGAATCTTTGCTTACATATAGATTTTAACACAAAGGACATCTACTCTTGAGGATCAGCATCTTCTAGTTCCACACGTATAATATCAGTGTGTCTAGAATGGGATGAGGAGGAAAAAGGTAGGTTCAGGTACCTCAGAAGGCTTCAAAGTCACAAATATAATAACCATGAGATCATGGACATTTTCGACTTACAAGAAAAAAATATGAATAAATTTAACTGCAGGTGTTATCCTTCAGTTATCATATTTGTTCTTTCTTTTTTTTTCTTTTTTCTTTCTTTCTTTTTTTTTTTTTACAAAGTAATACTTTGTTATTCTACCTCAAACCTTAAATCACAGCAATTTGTTTCATCCAAATTTTCTCATATTGTATTATCTTCTGTATAATTCGAAAATCATTAAAAGAATGTTTCTCTCTGCCCTTGGTCAAAAAAGCTGCCTCCTAGCAAGTGAATAAAGACCACCCAGAGCATTTCAGCAGATCTACCCTGCTGTAAGATGATGCTGATAACTGCCAATCCTTTATTGTTTCAGGTATCCTTTATATTAAAAAATGCTGTCACATAGATTTAATACCTCTAGTGAGTCACCCCTCCCCATGTTTTCTTATCTAGAACTGGCTATTGGGATGTGAAAGAACACACGCTGTCTCAGAATTTATATTTTTCTTTCTTCTTGAGTCAAGAACAAATTTGTGAACATGGACTATTGTGTCACATCAGAAAAATGAGTTAGATTAGCAAAGAATCCAGAACATAATATTACACTCACAGTTAGACTTCTTTCATGTAGACATGATTGAATAGGGAAGATTCAAAAATCAAGGCTAAATTTGCCTGATCTTTTTGTTCTTGTTTAAGCATTTACTTTGTATATTTCAGCATTGTCTTTTTTTTTTTTTGCCTGATTCAGATTTACTCAAAGTCAATGAGATTTTCCTACTCCTAGTGAGATATTTTGCATACAAAACCAAAGTCAGTCAGCACAGAGACAAATTACAAGTCAGATTAACCACAGGTAAGAAAAAATGAATTAAATATAATCAATGTTTTTAATATGTTTATGATAGAATCAGATCAACTTCACATCTAATCCCTTAAGCTGAAGATGTGCTAATGTACAAAATATCAATTTAATGAAAAAAATTTAAACAAAGGAAAAACAAAGAATTGTTGCCCCAGTATATCCACCACTGGGTTTCTCTCCTCAATTTTTAGGCAGCCTCTGCTAAATGTACTGTAAGTGCACCATTGTTTTCTTTATTAGAATAATATACTTTAATCCAGTTTTAAGGAAAGGAAATGTTAAAATAAAAAATCTTCAAATAATTCATCTTTATCATCTCCAATTCTATTACTTCAGACACTAACAGTCTCATTCTTGCAACTGGATAAGCTTAGAAACAGTTTGTTACATTAACATTTAGTTGAATTTGACCTTGTACCTGCATATACTTTTCTTGACTCTTTGTTGTTGTGTTGTCATTAATGATGATGGTGATGATGACAATGATGGTGATGATGATGATATACAGTTCTAGGTATACACGTAACATTTATATGGAAAAGCACAGGCAAGGTAAGTAAATTAAGGGCAAGTGCTAGCATACTCTATAAGAACCTGTCTTAGTAACCAAATGTGGCCTCTGAATATCCAACTATAAAGACTGCCTCAGTATTTGAAGAACATTAATCTCTTAATTGAGTGACATAGTAATCTCTTAAAAGTCCCAGCACTGTTATTGAGCACTATTTAGAATGAATGAATTTGGGTGAAAGTTAAACCATATCTAATCCTTAATAACTCTTAAACATACATGTGTGGATACTTTCCTTGAATTGAACACTCCTTCCATGAGGGAAGCAGGGGAATCCATAAGATTTAGTAAAGTAACAGAACTTATAAGACTCAGGAAATTCAGGATGTTGTACAAGTCGTATGGCCCTTCCCAAAGGTTATACAGGTAGTAGGAGAGGAAATAGTTCAATGAACCTGCCTAAAAGTTTCAGGGTAAACTCTTGGGATCCAAGCCTTAAGATTTGCCACCAATGTTCACATTGTTTTTCAGATTTGCCTTTTTGTCATCCATGTACCAATAAGTAATGTTGATAAACTGATTGGCTCACCTAGTTATATAATGGTGAAATCATTCCCTTCATACTCCACTGCTATGCACTGTGGTGAATAAGTTTTTTCTCATGTCTCCCCCAATCAAACACATGATTGAATATTGTAACTCTGCTCTAAATGAATCCATAAAATTTCCAAACATCTTCTAATCAACTCTGGTATATATTGATGTATTCAAATGAATTGTTAATTTCTGAATTTTTATTACTGATTTTTAATTTATTTTTGAGAATTTAGTATGAGTTCTTTATCATTTTACATTTTCCCTCTCCCTTCTTCAACACCTTTCATATCCCTTCTGTTTACTTCCTTTAAAGTTCATGACACATTCTTCTTTAATTACTACTATGTGTAATAATTACTATTATTACATATATATGCATATATGAACACACACATGAATGATGTGTGTATGTGTGTGTATTTATCTTCTACACACATGAAAGGTATGTGTATGCATGTGTGTGTATGCTTGCTTGTGTGTGTTTGTACCTCCTAAATTCATTTGATTTTGCTGGTATGTATATGTGTTTAGGGATGGATGACCAGGTGGGACTAGAAAACCTACTAACTAACTCATTCTTGGAGAAGACATGATGCAAACATCAGTGAGCACTAATTTATCATCTAGAGACGAGGACTTGTAAGAATTCTACCATTTATATCAACTAGTGTTGTCAAATTCCAGGTCCCATTTTCATGGGCATATTGTTGAGACTTTGTGGGCAAAATGTTCCTGTAGTATACACAAGAAACTATCTAGCAATAAAAGTCCTGATCCTGTCTCTTTTATAGTATTTTTGTTCCCTATTACATAATGTTAGCAGAATATTAGGTGGAGGAGCTTAATTATGTATTTATCAACTAGAATTGGACATCCCATGGTCTGTCCTCAGAATTTTGACCATCTGTGCATTTCTAGAATAGTCTCTACTTCAAAAAGAAGCTTCTTTGAAAAAGGGGAGAAGCTAAACTTATTGACGAGTATAACAATAAATTTTTGAAATGCAGTTACAAATTATGTTGACTTGGAAAAGTGACAGTAGTAGATTTTCTTCTAGGGTCCATGACCTCAAAAGACATGGGTAGTGGGTTAGGTTTGTATTGCTAGGCATGAATTGTATTTTATTGAGTAAGCCTTATGTTTAATAGCTTAGGCTATTCCCAAGATATAAGCACTATTATCGTATCCTTAAGTCGCTCTTGCTTCTATGATTATTATTGTGGTTCAAGGATTTTATAGTTGGGTAAGATCACTTGGTGCTTTTTTTCCTTTACTCCAACATTTTGGGGTCTCCAAGGAAATTCAGGATTCACCTTCACAACTTTACACAATGCCTTTTCTCGGCCTCCATACATGACACCCTGCCACATACCTGGTTTCAGTAGTTTTCCTTAGTTGCAGAGGGAGAGTCCATTTCTTTGATCCTCAACTCTAAACTTAGAACCATGTGGTGGCCAAAGCTTCCAAGTTCTGCTTCTTGATGAAACATGGCTCACTTTTTCAATTACATCCTCACAATCTTTGTGATTTCAGTGATTTTCTTCATTGTCTAAGCTTGATTTCCTGAAACTCACTCTGCAGACCAGGCTGACCATAAAATTTGAAATCTGTCAATCTATGTTTCAGAGTGCTTGGAGTAAAGGTGTGCACCACCAAACCTGTACCTAAGGTGTTCTTTTGATGCGGTAGTGTTAAGCATTCTAAATGTTAATTAATTGGTCCTGCTTTCTGTCTGTTACTTACATTGACTCTGATTGGCTAAATAAAATGCTGAGGCCTGAGATTGGGCAAAGACAGAGAAAGGTGGGACTTCCTGAGATTAGAACAGGAAGCCTGTGCTTTAGACAGAGGATTAATGCATTCCAGCCAGCAGCAGGAAGAAGAAGGGATTCCAGCCAGGAGCAGCAGGAAAGAGGACGCACACCATGGGTTAGAAAAAGGAACCTCATTCCACATGGCCAGGTACATTGACATAATGTGGAGAGTGGCAGTCCAAGGGGACATATGTATATATGGGGTCATATTTGGGTAGTAGAATTAAGAACTAGCTTAGATGGGCCAAGATTGCACAATTCAGGCCAAGGCTTGTAAAATCTATCATGTGGTCTCTGTGTGCTCATTTATAATGGATTTTTAAGGATTAGCTGCCAAACCAATTGAATATAATATAAATACTAATAAAACAATAAGATAAATACTAATAAATAGTTTAATTAGCCATTTTCTTTTATATTCTTTAATTCCTTTTCACAAGTTGGAAGCTTAGTTTAGTGGGATCTTGTCCTGAGGTCACCATTCCCTTTATTTCATTTTTTAATCTGCTTATCTCCTTGAACAGGATTTTGCACAATTCCACTTCCTGGTGTCCATTTTTTCCTTAAATTGTACATTTTTTATTTTTCCTTGCTAATCTTGCTCCATTTTTTTATTACAGACCTGTATAAGATTGAACAATAATAACCACATGATAAAGTCGATATTAGGCTGTTTTGAGATTTCTTCTGCCAACACAATTAATCTAAAACTCTTCCATTTAGCTTCAAGCAGCTACATTCTTCACCAAAATATCAGAAGAATAATCTATAGGCCACATAACACATTCTTCTTCTCTGAAATCTCTTGAATCAGCCTCCACAGTTCAAATCACCCTCAGCACCGATGTCTTCTATGATCCTACTAGGATGGCCCATTAAGTCCTACTTAAAGTGTTCAACTGTTTTTCTAATCTAAAGTCCCAATATCCACATTCCTCCAAACAAAAGCATGGTCATTCCTATAATAGCAATATCTGAGCCCCTGTTACCAACTTTGGTCTTAGTTAGGTTTTTATTGCTGTGAAGAGTTCCCATGACCACAGAAACTCTTACAAAGCTCAACATTTAATTAGAACTGGCTTACAGTTTCAGAGGTATATTTCATTAACATAATGGCATGAAGCATAGTGGCATGCAAGAAGGCATGGTTTTAGAGAAGGAGCTGAGAGTTCTACATTTTGAAGGCAATAAAAGGAGACTTCCACACTAGGCCTAGCTTAAGCATATTAGACTTGAAAACCACTGTAACATACTTTCTCCAATAAGGTAATTCTTCCTAATAGTGTTACTCCCTATGGACAAAACATTAAAACACATGAATCTATGGAGGCCATGCCTATTGAAACCATCAGACTATGGTCAAAGAAGAAGTTGGTCTGTCATTCAAATTCATTCTTCCAACTCATGTGTTAAAAGTTTGTGGTGTTTTCAGAAATAGTGTCTTACATTCTGGAAAAAGAAAGAAAGAACTATGACAATAATCTACATGTTCAGTGAGTCTCTTGGACTCCCCTCACCAACAAAAATGGGATGTTTCCCACTCCTGGTACCTGTCAGGAGTGTGGTTGTGAGATAGGCAATGACTATCTCGTAGAGAGTAGTAATGAACAAGGCTGAGAAGGCATTATCCAAAGAAGAATTACTTTACTTAATGTTTATATTTCTCTCTTGCTCATATGCATATATATAATATATTATGTATAATATTGAAAGTTTGTATTAATATGTAAAAATTGTATATTATGTAAAATAGAATTTTTCTGTGGCATTTTCAAATATCTTTATTATCAGTTTCTCTACAATATCTCCTTCTTTACTTTCCTCCATTCCCTTACCCAAACACCCACCACCATTTTAATCCCCCCTTCATCTGAACCTTTTACTCACCTCTGAAGAGTTCCCCCCTGGGTAATTTTTACTTCTGACTCCAGGCTGTTTACCTACATAAGAAGATTTGGAACTTGAGACCACAAATAAGAGAGAACATGAGGGGGTCTAAATTACATCACTTAGTATATTTTCTGCATTTGTCCTTTTACTTGAAAATTTTATGATTTAATTTGATTTTACAGCTAAATAGAAGTCTATTATGTGCATGTATCACATTTTTATTACACATTCATCAGCTGAGGCATGACATGTAATAGTTTTTTTTTCTACACTGAAGGACATTTAGGTTATTTCCATTTCCTTAGTTACTAAACAGAGAGTAGTAATATACAAGGCTGAGCA
>CAJQZJ010032464.1:11408340-11484991 GCA_907164525.1 Lophiomys imhausi
CATGACTACTTTTCCTAATTTTTCTCTTATTCTCTTAGTTCTCACATCCCTATAAATTGCTCTCCAGTTTTCATGACTTTTTATTTTACTGTGTTTGGTCCACTTCTTCTAAACAGGGACATCTACCAATGCCTGGGTATGTTGCTATCTTAGCTCTTTTTTTAATCTTTTCTTTTAGAAACACATTTAGCATCCAAATATCTTCAGTGATATGAAATTTCCCTTATTTTTTTCCTCGCTATCTGCTGACCCCAAAATATAGTCTTATCTCCAGGTCATTTCTATAGGTTTAGTGAAGAAAATATACTCAGTACATAATGACCTACTCTCTGAATATTTTTTAAGGTGACCTTCACAGAATAGACAGATATACACTTAAAATGCAATAATATCCCCCTAAAAGGCTTATCCATCTTCTACAATTAACATACTTTTCTGATCCTTTCATTTTATATATTTACAAAGATATTTTCAAGCCTACTTTAATACAAATAACTTTATAATTCCATCATCCTTAAAATTTTTAGCTGGATGACACTCTAAAGTTAGTATAAAATGTAAAATGTGGTAATTTCAATAAATTCCATTTTTAACATACTGGATGCCAACAAAAATAGTACTAAAAATAGAAATCATTCTGTTTTTATGATACTCCATATTTTTACCAAAAAAATGTAAGTTTTACTTTATTTCCAAATTGTAAGATGGATCAAGAGTATGTAATCTTCAAATGAGGAAAGAAGAGAGGATACTACATCAGCAAATAAATATGAACAGACCTAACATTTTTAAAAACTTCATATAAATAGTCATGTCAAGAACTTTACAAACCTAATTATTAAAATATATATTCCCTGGGGCTAACATCACTTTTCAAAAGTTGTTCAGTGAAAAACAGCTAATTATCTAATGTCTGCTATTATATATAAAACATAGCAAAATTGTACTTTAAAAAAATAATGTTGGTAGAACTTTCAGAAGTCCCAAAAAACTATATTATGTCTCAACAGAATTTAAGATAAACTTACTCAGAGACCCTCCATCTTCAGCATTCCACTGACCTCCCATTTTTCTTTTAGCCACAACCTCCAGTTTTTTCTTGCTGGTCCCTATCTCATACTCCAGGTACCATCAAACAACAACTACTATGGCTAGTTCCTTCTGTCTGACCAACTAACCATGTACATTCAGATTTAACAAAATTATCATTCCAGGGCCACTGCCTACTGTCAGATTGATTTGTTTTGGAGGACTACTTAACCCTACCTGTCTATGGACCTCTGTCACCAAAGAAAACTGCATTACTCTGTAGATTAGAGAATGAATTTAATATAAATAACTTTATAATTCCATCATCCTTAAAACATTTAGCTGGATGACACTCTAAAGTTAGTATAAAATGTAAAATGTGGTAATTTCAATAAATTCCATTTTTAACATATTGGATGCCAACAAAAAATCATACTAAAAATAGAAATCATTCCATTTTTATGATACAACATATTTTTTACAATAAAATGTAAGTTTCATTTTGTTTACTCAGTTTACTCGGTATCCATTTCTACAATTTACAATCACCAGCGTATGGACTTGGAAACAAGTATCTCCTTATGATAAAAAAACTCTCCGTTGTAATATCCCCTACTTAAATACGTAGGAGACATTGTAACTTGGGTGATATGAAAACTACCATGACCTAGGAAAGGAGCTCACAAACCAATCTTGGTAATCTCCTCTTTTAAAGACTGATCTAGCACTCATCATGTCTGCGATTCCACTGGCATAGCATCATTTCTGATAACATCCTGGAGATCCACTTTATAGAGGAAGAGACAATGCTCATCAATAAAATCTGTACGCACTTGCCTGATCTCCATGGAGTGCTATTATAACCAGAGAAATACTGAAGGAGAATCTCAGGAAGATGATGAGCCATACTGCATGGTGCACACAATCAGTACCAATATAAGGAAGATTGAGGCAAATTGCTCCTGAATTCCAGTCTAGTCTAGGTCCATACTGAATTTTAACCAGATTAGACTACAAATAAAGATGATGTTAAAGAAAAAAATATATATATAACTTATATATAACTAGGTGTGATGGCACATGCCTTTAATCTCAGTATTCAGGAGGCAAAGATAAGCAGAATTCTCTGAGTTAAAGTCCAGCCTTCTCTACAACATGACTTTCAGGACAGCTGCGGATACATAGAAAGACTCTGTCTCAAAACAAAATGAAAGATAGATAAAAGAAAACAAAACCTTTGCCAAGTATGAGAAAAGCCTATAGAGACCACTGACTACTGAGAGTCTCCTAAGTGTGTCAAACTATAAGCTTTTCTAGGAACTGTCAGCTTTTTACCCACTGTGGAACCTGTGATAAGATATGAACCTAATGAAAACAGAGACTTTTGTAGGAAATGTAAGGAAGGAAAAGGATACTATCCAGTGCATACTCAAGTAATAGAATAAATGATTCCAGAAATAGACCTACATGTATGTGGATAATTTCAGAATGACAAAGTGAGTTTTCAAGCCAGTGTGTAAAGACAGGATAGACTAATATTGGAAATGGCTCTGTAGTTCACTAAAATCACTGTAGTCCTCAATGGCATTAGTTACTCCTTCTGCAGCTTTGTAATAGAGATGGTACAGGATCAAAATCATCTTCAGCAGACCTTGAAATGCTGAGGATAATGGAATAGATTTCAAGCTAACAACCATTGCTGTTGAAAGGAGAATTTTATATTTGGGCAAAACAGAAGATATCATTAAACAATATGTCTTTAAAAAATATACTTCCCAGAAAACTGACAATTTCATCTTCACCTTAAACATTTTTATGTGAATATAGTTACAGTATTATTTTATACCATCCTATTCAGTTATATTGAAGAATGTATCCTTATTCTTCATACATTTTATTAAAGCTCCTGAATTATTTTGTATTTTTAATTATCAAAAACTATATTTTTCTTGATTTGAAAGATGACTCAGCTACTGGAGCATTTGTGACTAAAGCACAAAGTACATAAGTTTAGATCCTTCTTACTAGATTTACATGATTCACATATTACACAGCACACCTAGAATCCAAGTATTGGGGAACAAGAGACAGGAGAATGTCTTTGGGCCACTAGTCATGAAGTCTACCCAGCTATGGGAGCTCCAGGTAAAAAGACAACGAATTTTTCTAAGAAGAACACACAGTTACTATAGTGGAAAGCACATGATGTGCTGTGGTCTCCAAAAACACATCTGTGAACACACAGAGAGACAGACAGACATATAAACACACACACACAAATAACACACAGGCACAAAGTATGTCTTCCATACAGTTCCTTGCAAAGAGCTATATTTTTTTAATTGATTGACCAAAGATTTTGTATAGAATGCATTAAATTATTCTCTTATTTAAGCTGTTCCTTCTTTTGACATTATATTTTAATACTTTTTTGTTTTCTTTGTCTGAACTTATGGTATAAACATATAAATTATTCATGTTATGTTTACTCTCTCCATGAGAAATTTAAAATTTTTGAAGTTTGGAACATTTATGAATGTACATGTATTTGTTTATTTGTCATTGTTATTCTTAGGCAGTTGAATTATATTTAGAACTTGAGGATATATATATGCATATATACATACATATATACACACATATATGTGAACATGCATATATATGTGTATACATATGTATCTATATGCCACAGAGAAACATACACATATTTATATGCAAATTTCTAGAGTATGTAATTAAGATAGTATGAGATGGGGTTAAAGTATTGAGAATCTGTAGAGGAATTTTAATCCAGCAACAGGGCTATTCGGGCAAGGTATCACATTCAAAGACCTAGGTCTGTGTTTAGGTACATCCTTAGGACAGAGTCACTCTGGCTGGAATTTAGTACACATGCTTAATCACAAACAATGATGTCTAATTGAGGGACACATGCTTAATCACAAACAATGATGTCTAATTGAGGGACAAACAAAGTGAGGAATCAAAGAAAGATTTGACAGAATGATTCAGAGGTAGGATATGACCAACTCACAAGAACAGACAGGAAAGAGAAACTACTAAAGAGCAGCCCAGAGAGAGAGAGAGAGAGAGAGAGAGAGAGAGAGAGAGAGAGAGAGAACAAGGGAATCTGTAGAGACAGTATATCAGAATTCAGGAGTTAAGTTCAGTGAAGTTCAGTTGAATGGAGTTGAGTTCAGTTGAGTTTGTGGAGTTCCATTCAGCTCCATTCAGTTTGTGGAGTCAGTGGAGTTCAGTTCTTGGACTTCAGAGGCAATTTTTCCAAGCAGGGCAATTAAGTGAGCAACCAAGAGAAGCCAGAAAACATTCTAGGCCTAGGTTAACAGATGGAGGCTGGAAGCTGAAGCGTTCAAGGTTCAGACCTGCACAAGATTAGATCATATGGAGGCTAGAAGCTTCCAACCTTAGGCCTATGGATAGTTAGTTAGAAACACTCTGAGCTTTGATATGGCTCTCATATCATCTGCTCTTCTGAGAAAATAAAAACATCATTTACAAGAATACAAATACCTTTTCAAGTTTTATTAGTATATAATATCTGTGAGTATTTTTGGTTGTGAGCCTAGCCTTTAATGGCTGAGCCATCTCTCCAGCCCATCGGTGAGTATTCATGGAGTACAATGTGAAATATAATAGATAACTAAAATGTTCACTGATCCTGTTAAGGTGGTTAATATGTCCTTAGAAGTTGTTGTTTAAAACCTTAACATCCATTTCTTCTACCACTTTTATAAGATGTGATATCCTCTATAATAATCCCCACACTTGCTGTGGAACTAGAACAAAGATTGTAGGTCAGAGAAGATCAGTCTTAGAATCTCATCCTGGGAACATCTTTCATCAGATCTAGGTGTTTACATTCTCAATGTTTTGGAACAAAAGATAACAGTGAGCATGCTGGTCTGGGAATCTAGGTTAGAAAGACTGATCCTAATCTCTCTGAATCTCATGTGTCACACAACTGAAGCATGTATTGGTATAGAGTGGTTGTGGCGATTTGATTAAGAATGACTCCAATAAGCTCAAATATTTGAATGCTTTGTCACCATGGACATGCACTAATTGCGAAGGGTTAGATGTTGTGGCCTTGTTGGACAAAGTATGTCTCCGGTTATAAGCTTGGCTTCAAAAGCCCAAGTCAGTTGCTCTTTTTTTTTTTTTTCTTTCTGACACCTGTGGATCTGTATGTAGAAATCTCAGCTACTTCTCCAGCACCATGTCTGCCTGGGTGCCACCATGCTCCCTATCTAAACCTGTGAAACTCTAAGCAAGCTTCAACAAAATGCTTTCTTTTATAAGCGTTGCTTTGATCATGGTATCTCTCAACAGCAATAGAACAATGACTAGAGTGGCAATTTGCTTGGAAAGAATTTCTGTTGCTTTATAAATTATTAGACTGAAGCACTCATGGGCCATTTGCACTCAGAATTAAGAGACTCATACAAAACTAATTGCTATTTAACAGAGGAAAACTTAGGAAATATATTTGGGGCAGGGCATAAACTAACTGACTTGATATTCCTTTTTAAATATCTAATTTTACACAAATAAGAGTTTGGACTTTCCAATTATGAGAACAAATTGGAAATTTTAAAAAAACAGAGTCTTTCAGGTTTGTTTGAAACTTGAAGTCAATACTCTTTTCATTTGACTGTTGTTTTTTTTTTTTTTCCAGTTGTTGACATGGGGTACACTAGCTGCAGCATCCTCATTGCATGTGTCAATCAACATCCACTTCTGCTTTCACTTTTGACTTTTTACTTTTTGGCTTCTTTCCATTTCAGAAATGGTTTCCTTATAATTTCTGTCCAGGTCACAGGATGTGTCCTTTTTCCTTGCTGGAACTTAATTGACACTTTAAACTAGATTATATTTAAGTATTACACATTCTGCTTAATATTAAGTTATAATTGCAGTGAAATTTAAGCTAGAATCAATATTAAGTGTTCACCCGAATCATGGCTTTCAACTTGATTAATGATTGCAATTGATTGATGTGAATTAAGAATGGTAAGGCATTTAAGAGCATTACAATGATCTGCATCATTCAATTTTCATGGCAATATCCTTTTAGAATGCTTCATATGTAAATAAATGAACCTAGAATTCTGAGTTCTCTACTAGGACATAGAAAGTCAATCAGAGCTGGGCGTGGTGACTCATGCATTTAATCTCAGCACTTGGGAGACAGAGGCAGGTGGATCTCTGTGATTTCAAGGCCAGCCTGGTCTACAAAGTAAGTCCAAGAAAGCAATGGATATATAGAGAAACCCTATCTCAAAAAACCTAAAAAACAAACAAAAAAAAAATGAAAGCAAAAAGAAAAGAAAGAGATTTAGGGGAGTCATATGCTCCCCATAGTTTAAAATATCCACACATAAGAAACTTTCTTTGATTTATAGTAAGCATTATAAGTTTATTAACTGAATTATCCAAATGTTTTTCATATCTCCATATTGTTTCCCAAGTCTTGAAATGATGAATGAATGATTCCTTAGAACATATAAATAAATAGAGGGTTAGAGAGGATATGATAAAACCATATTATTTCAACCATTTATTCAGGAGAGATATTCATGTTAATTAAATTTAATTACAAAACTCAAAAGAAAAAATTAGAGCTATGCCTTTAAGTTTGGACTGCAGTTAACTTTTCTGATAAATACAGAGCAGGTATGAGAGAGTGGTCATACTATGCCTCTCAAAGACTGGCATAAAACCCCTTATGTATGTGGTATTTGGATATATATTTGATTTTGTTTACTTAGATGCCAATGGAAAAAAATGTTTCATCAACAGGCAAAATAAATTTAATTTTATGTTTGCAACAATGTTAACAGCTTTTGATCTTAAAACTATAATTTCAAATATTTTTCAAGTATAAAACTGTAATGAATGATGATCACAATTTCCTCCTGAAAACTTTGTTATCCTTCCACTTTTCTAGAGTTGGAAATTTTTCTAGTGTCTTTATTAACTTTTGTTTGACTTTTATTATTTCAAAAGTGTGAAACACTCAGTGGAGAAAATCCTGGTAGTTTTATAACTAAGAGAATGCAATTTAAAGCTGAGCTATGCATGGAGACAGCTATTTTAATTTACCAAAATTGAATAAACATTATTTCGGTACTTTAACAAACAAGCAAACAAAACAGCCACGCACAAAAGGTAATCAATTTTTAAAAATATTTAACTAAATTAGGATTTCTGAAAATTCAGACTCTTGTAAAATAGTTTATTTCTTATTAAAAGACTTCTCTTGAAGATATGATTTTTTCTACCATTTAATTATCTCAAATCACATATCTGTGACTTTATAATGAGACAGTGTATTAAAATTTTGAATATAGACAATAATGGAAGCCTGCTTTTAAAAGTTAAAATATAAATAGATGAGAGTTTATTAACTTATACTTCATTATTTATAAAAGTTAATACAAAAGTGTAATATAAGAAAAATTCTCCATGATCCTGTAACCGAACTTTTTAAATTATTAAGTATTTATTTAATTAACAATGTTCACTTATAACAAATACCAACAATTTCTTAACTATTAACCCTATAAGTTCCTACAACTCTTTTTTTATAATTTATTTTTTATTTCTTCAAGTAACATCTCAATCACAATCCCCTCCCTACTCTCCCCTCCTGTCCCACCCTTCCAACCTTTTCCCCCTGAATCCCCCCATCCTCTACCTTTTTTTGTTGTTGTTGTTTAAGGTATATCTTTTTCCCCCATCAGCTACCCCTTTCAGTACAACAAATGGTTCTTTCTCTTATAACAACAAATACAATACAAAAACCACACAAATGAATAGGCCACAATTATGAGAGTTATATGGCTTAGCATACATTCCCAATGTCCAGTCCATATGTATTTGGCACCTGTAGGGGTTAGATAAATTAGATTTGGAAAATATATAGGAGTTTCTGATACTGTCTCTTAATTCGGGGCCTGAAGAGCATTATCAGCATGAAGTCAGCAAAAACAGGAAAGACTCAATAGACTGAAAAACAAGGTTGAAGTCAGGAAAACAGGAAAGACTCAATAGAATTGAAGAAACAAAGTATCTGGCCTGACATTGTTTTCAGCTGCTAAGTGGGCGGTGCCCAAATTAAGCTGAAACAGAGTTCCTCCTATTTGAGGACAGTGCATGGAGCCCAGAAGAGAAGAGGCCCCTGATGCTAGAGAGCTCCAAGAGTCCTGCTGAAAAAAGGGCTGGCCATTGATGGCCAGCTCTCTCCTTGAAGCAGAAAGAAACCAGTGAGCAAAGAAAGCCTGAGCAAGACACCAAAAGGCCAAGGACTGGACCCTGTGGCTCAGCTTTTGCCTAGAGGGGTTTGATCTGTCCAAACAGTGGCCTAAAGGAAATTGTGCCTGGCTTTAAGGACTGAGGCAGAGCAGCTGAGTTCCTGATTAAAAAGAAGTAAGTTGGCCTGCAGACGGCTGGAGTCTCCCACAGAAAAGAAAGCATGAAGCCTTACTTAAGGTGAGACTGCAATAACCAACTACCCTGATGAACCTGCATCTGAGAGATCCAGAAAAAGGACTGCTAAGTGGTTTGTCATTTCTTAGTATTGGAAGCTGCAGGCCCTGCACTTCCTATACAATCAGATATATTTATCCTTCTCAGCTCTCTGAGGTGGTTGAAGAATAGACAGCTTGAGTCTCATAGCTAAATTTTGAGTTGTTTAGGAATCAAGAGAGCATTCTAGATCTAAGAAGATGGTTATAATAGTGATGCAAGTTAGTATGAAAACCAAGTCAGTTATAGAACTTTAAACTCATGGAGATGGTTAGAAGGTAGAAGGTTAAAGTCAGGGGCCAAATATGTATGAACTGGACATTGGGAAGGTATACCGGGCCATTTAACTCTCATAAATGTGGCATATTTAATTCTGCTGTTTTGTAGAGAATTTACTGTTATAAGAGAAAGAACCATTTGTTGGAATGAAAAGAGAAGCTGTTGGGGGGGGGGAAGAGGGTGGAAGGGTGGGACAAGAAGGGGGAATAGGGAAGGGTTTGCGACTGAGATGTAACTTGAAAAAAAATAAAGTACTTATTAAAAAAAAAGAATCTACAACAGAGACTGTGTTCCTGACGACTGAGGACCTGCCCCAGAGACTGTATCATTCTAAAAGGTTATGAAAGTAGTTGTTATAATTATCAATAGGTTTAGTGGATAGGTTAAAGGGGTTGTAGGAATTTATAGGATTAATAGTTAAGAAATTGTTGGTGTTTGTTATAAGTGAATTTAGTAATGAATAAATAAGTGTTAAATAATAATTTAAAAGTTCAGTTACAGGCACCTGACTTTAACATTCTACTATCTAACCATCTCCATGAGTTTAAAGTTCTATATCTAACTCAGCTCTCATACTAACTTGCATCACAGTTTTAAAAACATCTTCTTAAATCCAGAACACCCTCTTGGTTCCTAAACAACTCAAAATTTAACTATGAGACTCTAGCTATCTATTCTTCAACACCTCAGAGACTTGAGAGGGATAAATATATATGATTATATAGGAACTCCTTTGACCTAACCACTAAATCTATTGATAATTATTACAACTATTTTCCTAATCTTTTAGAAGGATACAGTCTCTGGGGCAGCTCCTTAGTCGTCAAGAACACGATCTCTGTTGTAGACTCTTTAATGCACTTAACAGTCTTTTTTTCTGAAATATCTCAGATGTAGATTCGTCAGGGTAAATTAGTTATGGCAGTGTCACCTTAAATAAGGCTTGAGGCTTTCTTCTCTCTGGGAGACCTCAGCCGTCTGTAGGCTAACTTATTTCCTTCACATCAGCAACTCTGCCCCTCTGCCTCAGTCCTTAAAGCCGGCCACAGTTTCATTTAGGTCACTGTTTGGACAGGTCAAACCCCTCTAGGCAAAAGCTGAGCCACAAGGTTTAGTCTTTGGCCTTCTGCTGACTTGCTGAGGCTTTCTTTGCTCACCAGCTTCTTTCTGTCCCAGGGAGATCTGGCCATCAATTCACCAGCACTTTCTCCATCAGGACTTGCTAGCATCAGAGCTCTGTAGTAGCGGGAGGTCTCTTGGCTTCATCCACTGTCCTTAAATAAGATCACTCTTTGTTCCACCTGCTTCAGCTTAATTTGGGCTCTGCCCACTTAGCAGCTGAAAATAATGCCAGGCCAAATACTTTGTTTCTAGTCCATTAACTCTTTCCTGTTTTTCCTGGCTTCAACCTTGTTTTTCAGACCATTAAGTCTCCTATTTGTTTCCTGTTTTCACCTGACTTCATCCTTGTTTTTCCACAAGCTGATAAGCTAATCGCTCACAGCCAAGTTGATCTCCATGCCCCGAATTAAGAGACTGTATCAGAAACCTCTAGATATTTTCTAAATCTAATTTAATGAATCTAACTCCCTACATGACCCTTTTAAAAGAAACTGAAAATCTGGATGGTCCCAGATGTATAATTGTAATTTTAATGTTTGGGAGTGAGAGACAGGTGGATCTTTGGGGCTCTCTGGCCAGCCAGCCAATCCCACATAGTCAGACTCACATTAAACCAGATGGATCCCTGCTGAAGAACAAATGCAATACTGTCTACTTCTCCCCACAAAACAAAACAAAAACAAAACTATTTATGTGTTTGTGGAGTAATTTTGCTTCAATGGGTTGTTTCAAAGAAAAAATATATAAATCATGAAACATGTAGTTATGAAATATGTGGTTACTATTATATGATAAATGTAACAAAAAAGAAATCTTTATTTACTATGTCATACCTTAACATATATCAGGAAATTAAATATTTAAATTTGATGGATGAACACTAAAAATTAAGTCTATTTATATTTCACATTTATTTTTGTTAAACACATCCAATCAGTTATCTGCAAATATGAAACTACTTTTTACCTGATCACTTTCTTTGTCAGAAATTCAGGAAACTGAAGACACACATACATACACTTTATGTTGCAGATGCAAAGGCTATTATTCTTGTGGATTAATTATGCAGTGACTGCCTCCTAACTGTGTTGTCCTCCAGAGTTCAGCAATCTTCCTGCAGCTGCACTGAGGAAAAATGGATCCCCACAAAGCCCAGTGTGAGTCTTCAGAACACAGTGATGCCATGGAAAGTTACCACAACTAAGAAGCATTTCATCACAGGATGCCACACACTGTTTATTTCAAATGTATTGCTTGCATATGTAAATTTCTTAGTAATTTTTCAAAAAATCATTTACAATTCTCATAGTCTGCACATGGCAAAACTTTTTTATTGTGTTAAAATATTATTACACTTAAACTATGTGCTTAATAATGTTTCTATTTAGTCTAAAATAGACATTTATTTTAAAACTAATTCAGGTAATAGCATTATACTAATCTATTGCTTCCTTTCTTAACTCATTATAAATAGATAACATCAGTTTTTGAAGGGGTTTCATGTTATTGATCATACTTGTTTGTGACAAGCATAATATACTGCTTTTTATATAACTATGATGAAAGATTTCCTGTAGATTCAAACATTAACTATTAGTGAATACATATGGTAGTGTTAATAATGTTCATCCAGATAATTATTAAAAGTATCACTGCCAATTTTATTTATTCATAATAAATTATGCTTCTGCAAAGAAAATAAATTTCCTTTCTAAGAGAGTTTACTATTTTAATATCTCTGCAGTAAGATAGCTAAAAGTCTGTATGAGTAACATGAGATCTTTTTCTAACAATACAGTAGTAACTAACAAAACCTTTTAGCATTGCAATGTGCTTATTAACTTGTCTCATTTAACTGTGTTATATTTGCACTACTAGACTATTCTGTTGTGCTTTAATGATTCATTTGATACTTATAAATTAATATTTAAGCACCAAGTGCTACAAGGGGCTAAAATTATTCTTCATACATGCTACCAGAATTAGGAAAATATACTTCTTGAAACAAGACAATTTGACATTCCCTTAAAAATGTGGGAGTTATGGCTCACAGAATCAACTAAGCAGGGCTCATGGGGCACACAGAGACTTGAGCAGTAATCATGGAGCATGCATGGGTCTTTGTTAGGTCCTTTGCACATATATTGTTCAGCTTGGGGTTGTTTTGGACCTCCAAACAGTAGGAATCGTGGTATCTCCGACTCTTATGCCTGTTCTTGGGACCCTTTTAATCCTACTGTGTTGTCTTGTTCAATCTTGGTATTAGGGTTTGTACCTAATCCTATTGCATTTTTTATGCCATGTGCAATTTACCTCCCTGGGCAGGTCTGCTTTTTACTGAAAAGTAATGGAGGAGGAGTGAATCATGAAGAGAGGGGAGGTTAGGATGGGTCTAGGAGTAGTGGAAGGATGGGAAACTGCAGTCAGAATGTATTGGATGTTTAAAGAATAAAGAAAAAAAGAGAAAGAAAAAGAAAAATTTGTGGGTGTTAGAGGCTTTCAAAAACAAATAGGATTTTGTTATATTCACTGACAAATCAAAAATGTATCCCTGAGCAAACTCTGCTCATTTTAACTGAAACAGAATGATGGATATCTGATTAGTATTTAATTACAGAGGGCAAGGGCTATCTCTGTGACAAGCTGGAGACTGGCAACAGTATAGGCCCCTGGGAGGATTTGAGTTGCCTCTATCTGAGACTTCTAGCTGCAGGGAATACAGAGACTGAAGGAGAAGCCTTGTAGCTAGGAAAGACTTCTAAGGGGTAAAGGAGATCACCAACCCACCCACAAAAAAACTTTAACTCAGAAGGTACTCCACATGCAAGAAGTGTAGGAATAAAGATGTTACCTGAAATTGAGGGAATGTCCAACCAATGATAGGTCCAAAATGGGATCTACCCCATGGGAGGAAACCAACCCCTATCACTATTAATGATACTTTGCCTTGCAGGAACATAGCATAACTGTCAGCTGAGAACTCCATGTAGCAAGGGATCCAAACAGAGGATGAGACTCACTGCCAAACATTAGGGAGAGCACAAGATGTATCGTGGAAGAATGGGGGAATAATAGAATGACCTGGAGGGGATAAGAACACCAACAGAGACAACTAACCTAGGCCCATGGGGGCTCACAGAAACTAAAGCACTTATCAAAGAGTAGGCATGAACTGGACTGAGGCCCCTACACATTTGTAACTGATGGGCAGCTTGGTCATCATGTGGGTCCCCTAGCAAGTAGAGTAAGGGCTGTCTCTGACATGGACTCTAATGTCTGCTTTTTGACCACTTCCCCTAATGGGCCTATGATGCCTGCCCTCAGTGAAAGAAGATGATCAGAATCCTGATACAACTGAATATGTTGGGGTGGAATGGTTGGGGGAATTCCCTTTTCTGAGGCAAGAGGAGGGGAGATGGGTGAAGGAAGCAGGTGGGCAGGTCCCAAAAGAGGGAAGGGAGGGGGCTACAGTTGGAAAGTAAAATAAAAAGATGTAATTACAATTAATTGGATTTTTTAAGTTGGTTGAGTTGTTTTACATGTTTTACTATATGTTTAAAGCATATTTGTTAAACATTTTTGATGTTGTTAATTACAATTGTGTAATAACTGTTTAAAAGAAAACAATGCAGTGGGGATGAAGGGGCTGTTTACCACATTCAGGGGGAGAAGGGGTGAAATTTACTATTTGATGAAAAATAGTTCACCAAATGTTAATGAATTCTAAAACCTGGAAACTATAAAACAGTTGGTTCTGTTTTCACCAGTATTATAACAACAGAAGAATAAATGTTGAAGAGATTAATAAAAGAAGTAATGAATATATAAGGAGTTACAAAATCATTTAAATGAGATAAAGACACTACACCCAGAAAAATTATCTTACACTGCCAAGAAAATTCATGTCTTTGATTTCAGAATACCTGTCAGTAAGCCTAACAGAATCATACTGAAAGGAAAAAAAATCACCCCCCCAAAAAAATCCCCCAAAAAGAATGACAAGTAAATGTTTTAAAAACAAATCTGAGAGTATTTCTACTGAAATGACAGATTCTGGGAAATACTAAAATAGTCCAACAGATATTTGTAACGAACAGTATTAGTATTCATCCTATTAAGTAATATACAATTTGAACTTGAATTAAAATATTTAACCATGCTTTTCAAATTTGTGATTACACCTGGAGAATAGAAACAGTTTCATGAAGTTCATACATGTTGCTGAAATATTTAAAGATTTGCTGTGGCAATTTGTAAATGCTGGTATATGAGATTTGCATGTGCTATTTGCAGTGTTAAAATGTTTTTTAGCTACTCTCATACTATTAGATTTTTTTGTTTAGATCTATCAAAGTATATTAGATGTTTGGTAAACTCAGTAAATACATGAAACTAATCAATTACAAAAATATAGTTTTGTTGAAGGTAACTAATTTAAGTATGAGATAGTAATGATAGTTAACCATATTTCACTGTACTTAAATAAAACAACAAAACAAACAAATTCTTAATATTTTAACTTCTTAATAGATTTAAATTTTCATATTTAATAAATTAGTTGTGATTCATCATCTGGAAACTATACATATTTCTCCCAGCATACAAAGTCATCTTTAGAATTTTAGGTAGTCACATATGAAGAGAGCCTCAAAATTACCATCAGCCTCAAAATTAAAATATTGGTAACTGAAATTCTGACAAAACCTAGAAAGCAATCATTTCAGACATTGGAGAATAACATCACAGTTTGAAATATATAAGGAATAATAACCAAATGATTTCTTCCCTGCAGTCCAGAGCTTACTGCTAATAAGTAGTTTTCAGATGGCATCCTCATAGTGCAATGAGCTGAGGATGCATAAATTACAGTTTGGAAGGGTCAACATATTTAAAATTTATGGGACATGTGGATTGGGTAAGGAGGATCTATATATAAAAACAATATTAAAGAATTTAGGGATGACACTCGTAAGTCATTGGTTGAACACTGATGTGTGCAGATACCAGATAGATGTGATTCTCCTTGACCATGGAGAAAACCTGTAGAAATAAATACTCTGGCCACCATTCATAGCTCACAGGGACTGAGAATTCTTTGCATTCCTAGTACTCATTCAGTTGATACTGTCATAGCACAAGCTTTGCCAATCTGACATGAAAATACATGGCTTGTAGGCCCCAACTCCTTTTACTTTGTCCCCACAGGCTGATGGGTATCATAATGCACTACGTAATCAGTATATGGTGGTTAATTTTAATTATCAACTTGACACTGTCTAAAATCACCTAGTATAACAGTATCAATGAAAGATTGTCTAGGTTAGATCTCCCTGTGGGCATGTTTGAGGAGTTTGTCTTGATTACATTAGATTAAATGGGAGGACTCACACATTGAAATGGCACCATTCCTTATGTAATGGTTCTGGACAGACTAAGAGTGGAGAAAGCTAGCTGAGCCCTAGGAAGTATGAAAGCATTAACTCATTTCTCTCTGCTCCTGCATATATAACATGACTAGTAATTCCAAGTTCCTGACCTTGACACCCCCCCATATGATGATGGACGGTAGGCAAGGGGGGACCTTTTTCCCCTAAGTTGCTTATTTTGATGTAGCAACAGAAATAAAAGTAAGAAATTGTCTTTGACAATTCAACATTGGTTAAAACAAAAATCCAATGTCCAGTTCTAGGAAATGTGATGGTACTAGCTGGGTTCCAAATGGTGGCACAATTGCTTTACTGAAGTCTACCACCTCTAGCATATACAGTCTTTCTCTTTGGCTCACTTCCATTCTTGCATGCACAATTTCTTAGCTGATATACCATTGTGCTAGCATCTCTGACACAATGAGATAGTTATTGCAACTTAGGTTTCACTTCAACAGTTTTATGCAGTGGCCCCTTGTAGCATACTTTCAGAGTTTTAGACCCTGCCACATATTGCCTGGCTTCAGCAGCTGTCTGATATCATCCTGCAGGGCTCCTTTACACTCTTAATTCTGAATGGTCATATGCACATTGGTTTTGGGATGTCCACTTGGGTGTGAAAAAGCTGCCAAAGGCCATGCTACCAAAAGAGAATGACTATCGCTCTCTCAGCTGTCATTCATTATCAATATCTACCAATACCTATCTCCTCCTGCAAAGCTGAGCCTCCAGACTCAACATACTCATGATGAAATTATGACTGGATAGATACTAATGAGATCTTGTGCAGGTAAATATAGTTGCTGTGAATTGAAGTTATTTTAAATTAATTCCATGGCCTACTCTTCTCTTTTACCCAATATGAACTTTAGGCCATAATTCTAGTTATGCAGAGAGAGATTTTTAAGTTAAGTCTTATTGGATCTTCAGTTTTCTTTTAACTGGAAACTTTAATAAGGAAACATTCTATGTCTTCCTATTTGAAAGTATGCTAGCAAAAACTTTCAGAAATGTATCCTTTTAAGCTCTAAAATTACTAATGTAATAATAATGGTTGTTCAAACAAAAAGAAAAAGTGGTTTAATAGTATGTGCTCTGCAAAAATGATGAGGAAAGAGCCAAAGGATGTTTTACAATTTTCTTATAGTGAAATATGTTTTTAAGAGTAATACCATGGGTTTAATAATCCAAATTGCAAATGTTGACACAGTTCTCACAAAGTTAAGAAGTCTACTAGTGTGGGTCCTCCCCCCACTGTTAGGGCAAGAAGCCCTCCACAGACACACTTAGGAAACACAGTAATTTGCCAGATTCTGTTTTCTATGCTTCACTTAATTCTTCACTTCAGAATTTAATAAAGGAATATAGATTATTCATCAAATCCAAATTTTAAAGTCATTATATCTCATATTAGAATATTTTATAATTTTCTAACTGTCCTTTATATTACACCTGTTCCAATATTCTCCAAATTTCTTATCCCATGAGCACATCCTACAATAATTATAAACATGCACCACTATACAAATAGTGTAGTGTTTTTTTAAGTAGTGCCTATAAGATTAATAAATAATTCTGATAAATAGCTTTATGGTATATAAAAAGCTAAGAAATTTCTAAAATGTACAAACATATTTTGATTTTGATACTTAAATTAATAATATAAAATACACCCACACATAATACAAAGGCTGATCAAGAATATTTTTTAAAAATATTTATTTAGTTTTTATTCTATGTATGTGCATGTGTGTCTGAATATATGTATGTGTACTATCAGCTTGTCAGAGATTGAGAAGGTCAGAAAAAGGTGACAGATCTGGAACCCCAGAAGTGGAGTTATAGACAGGTGTGAGCAGCACATGAGCATGTTGGGAGCTGAACCCAGAATCTCAGCAATAGCAACAAGTACTTATAACTACTGAGTCATTTCTTCAGCACTATCTTTTATAGAAGCTATTACTCTTCTGTACACTGTTGTTTTATTTCCTTCTGCTATAATTGTATAAATATTTCTATTAATGAAAAACTAACATTTTATAGAAAAATGGCTAATTAAACTACTTAACAGGATTTATGTTATCTTTAATTGATTGGGCAGTTCTTAAATATTAACCTGCCATTATAAATGAATACACCCAGACACCATGTGGATCTTAACAAGCCTTGGTCTAAATTGAGCAATCTCGGCCCACCTAAGCTAGCTCTTAATTCTACTACCCAAATATGACCCCATATATACATACGTCCCCTTGGACTGCCATTCTCCACAACATGCTGATGTTCCTGGCCATGTGGAATGAGGTTCCTTTTTCTAACCCATGGCATGTGTCCTCCTTTTTCCTGCTCCTGGCTAGAATGCACTAATCCTCTGTCTAAAGCTCAGACTTCCTGTTCTAATCTCAGGAAGTCCCACCTTTCCCTGTCTTTGCCCAGTCTCAGACCTCAGCATTTATTTAACCAATCAGAGACAATATAAGTAACAGACAGTAAGCAGGACCAATTAACATTTAGAATGCTTAACACTACCCCATCAATTTTTCTTACAATTAAACTCGTTAGTCAATTTTCATATATTTTAAAATGTTTTATGAACATATTAAATAGATACTAATGACATACTCTTTCAAAAGACTACCTTTAAACAGGTCACACAAAACCATCAATGAAATGACATTTTACCAAAAAAAATCTTGATTTTTTCTATGGAATGCCACAAAAGCCTCACTGTGAGTATAATTTATCAAATTGGTTTGAAAGCATTTCAGAAAAATAAAGGAGTTATGATCTGCTTTGCTGATGGATTTATCCAAGAACTTTATAGTCTATTAGGTTAAATGACTTATATGTAAACAAGAAGACCAATATCCACACCATTATCCAACTATCTTAAGAGTCACCCAGAACACGGCTACCTGCTTAGAATCTGCCTCAGAATACACAAGTGATAACTCAGATTCCCACTGTTAACAAGATCAAATGAACCACTTTCTAAATTGCTGTATTTTCTTGTAGAGATGGATGACTCCTACTGTGTTACAAGAAATCAGCAGAGAGCCAATCAAGATAGAGAAAATAGGCATGGCTGGTTGGATTAAGGACTTGGATCAAAATGAAAATACTTGATTTAATAAAAAAAGATTATTTGCAAAGCTGTAGATGATGTTAGATATTTTTATTATTTTGTTTATTTTTTGAGATTATAATACAATTTCATCATTTCCCTTTCCCCTTTCTCTTAACCCCATCATATAACTCTTTTTGTTTTCTTTCAAATTCAAGATCTCTCTTTTCATGTAATTTTGTTATAAACTATTAGAAACTATACCCATACAGATACAACAACCTACCCTAGTGGTTTTTACTTATTATCTCAAATTGTAACTTTTACAGCACTCTAAGTGTCTAATGACACTCTAAGTTCATGTAATCTTGTGGACATACTCTAGGATATTTGTTGCTTTATTTTTTAAATTTTAAAATAGTTGTTTTTGTAATTCTACAAAACACCCTGAGAAAGCAATGCAACTACTATCAAAATTCATCTTTGGCTATTGATTTATATATTTCAATAGCCAAAATATAATTTACATATATATATCTTTTGTTTAAATTATCTGATCAGTCCCCTTTGCTTGCAAGATAATAGTTACAAGCTCTGTATTATGAAAATGTCACATTATAAATATATATGGACTTATTTACAGAAATTCTTCCTGAACTCAATGAAAAGACCTAAATAAGAACTGGGGAAAATTATTCCATCAGTAAAATCCCTGCTGGGTAAACAAGAAGATGGACTGAATCCAGTTTGTCCCCTCCTAACATAGGTCACCTAATGAGACACCACCTTCTTTATATGAGACAAACTCTTAATGTTTAATTTCAGGTTGTTACATCTATGAAGTCCAATGCATGGCTTTTGTTCCTCTGGATTCCAATTGACTTTTGTCCCTGCAGATCTCCCACCCCTCTCTCTGTCTCCCTCACTCCTTCCATTCTTCCTTTCCTCCCTGTCTTTCTGTGTTACTCTCACCGCCCTTGATGGGAATGAAATGCAAATATTCCAGGGCTCATGTTGGGGTCAAAATCAAGTAAACTCATCGAAAATAGGAAATCCCTTAACACACACATGGTCCCCAACCTACTTAATTCTGAAAGAGTGTACTGTAACGAATTAATATAATGCACTGAACTGGTGGTAGCTAGACCAAGAAAACCCTAAAATTCAAAACCAACTTATCCCCTTTACTGAAAGTGTCTTGCTTTAACATTGAATAGTTATTAAATAACCTATCGTAAATCAAGCATTATCTTCATTTTAAGATGGGGTTCGTGACTTGCTAACCTTGAGCAGGTATGCCATATGGTGGAACTAGAAATGCTTTGATGAATTGATGTCAATAAACTGAGAATTTCTAGAAGATACTTGCAAGTAATTTTTAAAAATGTTAATCTTTCATTAACATTTAAGAGACACACAAATATTCAGCTGCCTAAAATTCCATCTTCTCATTTGGAAGACAGACAACCCTTGTTTCATGCTTTTTTAAAACCACCATTTGTATACTATAAACTGCAGAATTACCAGATTGTAATCTTCCCTGATCTTTGGAAGAAAGGAAGATTCTTCCTTTCTTCTTCTAACACAAACTGGAACATATACAGCAAATATATAGAGTATAACTCTGAAAGTGGAAAAATCACTTTTTATTAAATGCAAACACTGTCACTTGCTTTAAAGAATTCTCTATGGCTGAGTGGCTGAGTGTAAAACATGTGGCCACTGCTTTCTTTCTACCCACAGAAAATTTAGCATAGTAATGAAAAACAGAGTAATCAAGTGATAGACCTTTTTGTTTTTCCTTTCCCAAATAAATCACATAACAAAAAAGACTTAAAATATCTCCTAAGAAATACAAGGCCATACCATAGACTATTGTTCTTTAATGATTAGATAACAAGGGAGATCTGGGGCTGGAGAGATGATTCAATGGGTGAGCAATTGCCAGGCAACCCTTATAACAGTTGTTCCATCTTCAGAACCCATGAAAAGATGGAAGGAGAGAACCAACTTCACAAAGTTGTCCTCAGACTTCTACAAATCCAGTCTGGCATGTGTACCCTTATAGGAACATCACACACACACACACACACACACACACACACACACACACAGTAGAAGGTATGGTAAGAAATAAAATGATCTTTTAAATTATGAGAGGGGGTAGGGAGAGAGAGAGAGAGAAAGAAAGAGAGAGAAAAGGAAGGAAGGAAGAATACATGAATACATGTAGGCTTCTTTAGGGTAATAAGTATCAAAACTCTGGCATACAAATAAATATGTACAATAAATGGAGAGCCAGTGACTAGACAATGAGTACAGTGTTTGATTTAACAAGTATTTATAGATTTGCTTTATGTTAAGTTTTATTATATATTTTGTCAATAAGATTAAAATGGAAGAAGTTAGACAATATATTTGTCCTCATGGAACTTCTTTTCCAAAGCAAGGAAATATCAAATTGGAGAAACAGATTGATGCTTAATTATGAGATTCACATTAAAATGAAATTGTTCCTCCTAATTCAACTAATTCCCCATCATTTTAGACAGAAGTGGCATTTGACCTCATTCTAAATAATTGACATCCAGGAATAGCCAAAATGCCCATGCTTTCTGACTCAACAGGGTTACATCTGGGCACACAGGTCCATCTGCACCATAATGTGACAGACAGCCCGAGAGGAAGGCCCAGTGGACCCTACTGGATTAGTAGATTGCTCACATTCTGAACATCATTATATCTAGCTGTCATTCCCTACAGATTAAACATCTGGACATGCAGATTTGTAGGTACTTACATCCTTTACAGGGCAAACATGATCTTTCTGTCAAATATTGCTGCTGTGGAATAACCAGCATTTTTCTCTAGCCAATACTTAACTCACACAGCAGAGCACAGCCATGCTAATCCTGAAATTATGTTCATTTTTATTTAATGGCAATAGATTGCTGAATAAAGCTGGAAGAAATGGGCAACCTTGGCCTTGAGATGTAGTGATGCTAACACTAATTTACCAGTGTACAAAATCCACTTGAGTTGTCAATTCACAGCTTTCTAAAGAGTCATAGTGAAATGCCTCCAGGTTCTGATTCTGCATAGGCAAGGGCAAAAATAGGACAATTTGTTGTTAGAACATTGAAAATAATTCATCTAACCTTTTTCTGAGTGCATGGAGCAGTTTGCTTACATAAGTTATAGCACACAAATGTGTTGTGTGTAGTTAGTAGTGGTGTATCCTGTATTTCAAATGAATGAAAAGAGATGCTTTTGAATGTTCTCTTCACAAAGAAATGGCAGGTGTTGGTGTTGATGGTTATGCTAATCACTGAGATTTGATCAGTCCCCAATTTATGCAAAATGAAAATGTCACTTTGCAACCATACATATATATAATTATTGTTTTATAATTGTGATGATTAGTTTTGTTTTGTTTTGTTTTTTTTCAAGAGACACATCCCTGAATCATTTGTGAAGGAAACTCAATTGAGAAAATACTCCCATCAGTTTGCCCTGAAGGCAACTCTTGGGATATTTTCATAGCTAATGAGTAGTGTGAGAAGACCGAATCCACTGTGGACAGTGCTACCTTGGGGCTAGTGGTCCTGGAAGTGCTGAGCAAACCATGGAGAACAAAACAATAAGAACACTGTTCTATGATCCTGCTCCCAGTTTCCTGTGGGGCTTGAGTTTCTGCCTTGGCTTCACTAAATGATGTCTATGGACTCTTTCATGTCCAGCTTATATTTGGTTATGTGTTTATTACACCAACAGAAAAAGTAGCAAAGACTCAAATAAAATAATACAATAAAATAGTGATGAGAAAACATCATGATGTTAGAATATATCTTATTATAGTATATGCTGAAAAGTCTACTGTAATCTATGCTCTCTCAGATCAATTTTTAGAATGTCTGCAGGACTAGATATATAATTGTCTTTTCTTCTAGAATTATTTTCCTTTTATTGGTTTTTAGTCTCATAAGATAATACTGTATATTTGAAACATAAAACAAAACAAAGATGAAGATATTAGGGTTGTTCTAGTAGATATAATAAAACAGTAAGATGAGAAGGGAGAAATTAACTTTGAAATTAATTTGGAAAGATTTTATCTAAACCAAACTTACCTGAAATACTATCACTTCAATAAATTCATTTAAAACAATTATTAGTGGCATATTTAACCATTTATTTTATTTTTATGTGACAATCTCAAGTTTAGATTAATTTTATACTAAAAGCCCATCTAAATTGAGGCCAACTACATGTGATTGACAGCTTTCTGTGGAACAGTACAACTTCATAGATGAAATAGTATTTTAGGTGTTACTGGTTGGTGCTACCCACAGAACGCAAGAAAAATGGTCTCTGATTAGTTATCACACCATCTTCCCACAGGATTGGAAGGTGCCAATTCCTCATTAAACATTTTAAAAAAATGACATTTGGCTTACTAGGTGAAGAAGCCAAATATAAATACTACTACTAAACCATGTTGAGGAGAAAATGGCACCTATGAAAATGATATCAATATTTCTCAGTTTACTTTTTACTCTACATAACTTCAAACCAAGTGAGACAAAGGGAAATAAAAATATTAGATATCCATCCCTCATCAACTAAGTATGGGTGCTATGGAGAAAACTGCTTTCTGATTGTATTTAAGACCCACCCCAGATAAAGAAACTCATATTTTATGCATTCAATGTACGAAGGACAAAAAACTGTGGTTGCAGAGTTCATAGGTTCACAGGGATGAAACTATTACTTTTATTTTTCTAGATGAACATAGTACCAAACTGCCTTCTAAATTCATATGGCTATAGTCATAAGTCAGTGAATCTTTCTGCCCTTATCAGTGAAGCAGTTTCATGCAGTAGACAACAGTTAATACAGCAACTGGTTAAAATGCAGAGAAAATCTGTGTCTGGAGTGCTCCATCCCAAGGAAATATTTATATCATATTCCCTCCCACCAACACTCAGCCAACATCCCATTAGAGTTGGACAGAACTATAAAAGCCAAAGTTTCAATAGAAATAGGTTGAAACAGTCTTTTGGACATGACATGACTGACTAGCTGTTGTGCTCATGGATTCACAGAAACTTAGGAGATATTTGGCAGTCAATGGCTGGCAAGGAGGGAGAGTCAGTTTTGGTATAGCCTTTGGTATAGGCTGTGGTCTAGTGGATATCCCCATACCAATGCACATAAGAGCATCTCTAACTGGACTCGATAGATTCGAAAAGGAAGAACAAAAAAAAAAAGAAGGGGGGAGAGAGAGAGAGAGAGAAAAGAAGGCATGAATTTAGGAAGGGGACAATGACTAGGGAGCATATTAAGAATTTTAGTTACTTAATGCAGAAATAACAACTGTTGAATCCCCACCTTCAAAATGTGGAACTTATTTTTTGTTCCAGACACTTTCTTTTTACTGTTTTGTTTGTGACTCAAATGGCCTCTGAGGCATTCTTTTAAATTATTTGTTTGTTGTTATACTAATAACTTTACCTCCCTTCCAACCCATTGACCTGAGATATGGGAGAAAAAATGTTAATAGAGACAGAGAGTGCTGACCTCTTTAAACATAGGTCCTTGAGGTGATTTGTCAGGATTCCAGTAGTCCAGCCAAACAGCATACACAGTAACAGGTACCAGCAACAAGAATCAACAGCAGTTCAGGGGAGGTCTAGAAGTGACAGAAGCAGCAACAGCAGCTCTGGTATTTTCAGCAGAAGTGACAATAGTTGCAGCACTCACACTTGGGATTGTGATCTCTCCACCCTGACACTTGGGATGTGATCTTCAGCAACAAAGGCAACAGTAAGTCTCAAAAGAAGCAAGTCTCAAGTCTTATCCGGGAGTATTTCAAGGCAAGTAGCAATGAGAAGCAATGCCAGGGAAAAACCGCTTGGTGTTTCTGGGGTTTCCATTTATACACCCTTAAAATCCTCACAAGGATGTTTTCTAATTGGACAACATCACAGCCCATACCCACCCTCCCAAGGTACTTTCTCGTTGACTCTCCAAGGAGTCCATCCCATTAAAGGATAGTTTCCAGGAAAGAGCATGTTCCTTGAATGTTACAGTTCCTGCTGACAAAACATCATGCACTCTTCCATCAGGATGTTTTTATGACTCTCTCATGAGTCTATTTTCAGTGGTAGACAAAGCATCCCCACATGCCACACTTGGGTTCAAAATAACAAACCACATTCATTCAACACAACCTTGTTTTTAAATAGATCAAACCTTCCACCACAGGCCTCTTTCACTTCATCTTGCAGTCCTAAATCATCGACTGATGTACGTTCCAGATTTTGCTCCTCTCTGATTTTGATAGTTTTAGTTTTCTCCAAATTCTTAAATTTTTCATAAAGTATTGAGGTGTCTATCTCTGGTACTCAAAGCCAGTGTGCAGCCTCTTCCTTGTTCTAATAAAGTGCAGATTCCCTCTTGGGTGTCTTGCTTTCTCAATGGATTGAGAGGGACTTGGTCTTTTAGCAAGTCTATATTTATATTTAGAAGTTTAATTTAGTGGTCCACTTAGCAGAACTTTAATTTCCTCCCATTGAAGGAGGAAAACTTTCATTTACAACTGTCTTGGTACCTTATCTTATAAAAATGCCTTTTTTATTTTTATTTTTTTCCTTTATTTTTTATTTCTTCAAGTTACATCTCAATCGCAGTCCCCTCCCTATTCCCCCTCCAGTCTCACCCTCCCACCCTCAACCCCCCATCCTCTTCCCTTTTTTTTTCTTTTAAGTTTAAGGTATATCTTATTTCCCCCTACAGTTTCTCCTTTCACTCCAACAAATGGCTCTTTCTCTTATAATAATAAATACAATACAGTACAACAGAGGTAATTAGGCCACAGTTACGAGGGTTATATGGCTTAACGTACATTCCCAATGACCAGTCCATATGTATTTGGTACCTGACTTTAACATTCTACTATCTAAACATCTCCATGAGTTTAAAGTTCTATATCTGACTCAACATTCATACTAATTGCAACACAATTTTAAAAGTATCTTCTTATATGTATAACACTCTCTTGACTCATAAACAACTCAAAATTTAATTATGAGACTTTATCTATCTGTTCTTCAATCACCTCAGAGACCTGAGAGGGATAAATATATCTGATTTTATAGGAAGTACAGGGTCTGCAGCTTCCCAAACTAAGAAATGACATACCAGTGGCTGCCTGGACAGTTCCCATTTTCTCTTCATACATTACAGCATTGTTCTTCAGTCGTTTGGCCCCGCTTCTCTGACAGACATTGATTGTAGAGCAGGGGTTATGAAGGACTTGCCTACCCTGTCTTGGCAGAGCTAGGCTGTCGACTTACCTGCTTCCAGGTTTTGTCCTTTTTGGTCAGCATTCTGTCTACAGTTGGAGCAAGGGGCTTTTCCTAACAAGAGATAGGCTTGCGACTAATTCAATCATCTCCCACTGGAAATTCTTCGATGCTCATCTTCTACTTGGAGGAGAATAGGGGGTGCTGTCAGGAGTTGATATGTCTTGATATAAAAAAAAATCTAAAGTTACGAAAACATCTTTGAATGCCATATTCTGCAGATCTCTTGAGGTTTTTGAAGAGGCCTTATCTATCTCTTATATTAGGGTAAGCAGATGTTGCTTGTCTCTTAGTCATTCGAACAAAACGGCAGCCTACAGACTGGGAGAAAATCTTCACCAACCCCACATCTGACAGAGGGCTAATATCCAAAATCTACAAAGAACTCAAGAAATTAAATGCCAAGAAACCAAATAATCCAATCAAAAAATGGGGGACAGAGCTAAATAGAGAATTCACAAAGGAGGAATCCCTAATGGCCAAGAGACACTTGAAGAAATGCTCAACATCCTTAATCATCAGAGAAATGTAACTCAAGATGACTCTGAGATTCCATCTCACGCCTGTCAGAATGGCTAAGGTCAAAAACTCAAATGACAGCACATGCTGGTGAGGGTGTGGAGAAAGGGGTACCCTACTCCATTGCTGGTGGGAGTGCAGGCTTGTGCAACCACTATGGAGGTCAGTCTGGCGATATCTTAGAAAACTTGGAATAGCTCTGCCTCAGGACCCAGCCATACCACTTCTGGGTATACACCCAAATGCCTCTTCACGGAATCATAAGGAAGTTTCCTCATGTATGTTTATAGCAGCCTTATTTGTAATAGCTAGAAACTGGAAACAACCCAGATGTCCCTCAACCGAAGAATCGGTTAAAAAACTGTGGTACATCTACACAATGGAATATTATTCAGCTATCAGAAACAATGAAATTATGCAATTTGCAGCCAAATGGATGGAACTAGAAAAGCTCATCCTGAGTGAACTAACCCAGACTCAGAAGGACACATATGGCATCTATTCACTTATAGTAGGATTTTAGCTATATAGTAGAAGGTATCAATACTACAACTAACACACCAAAGGGAACTTGGACATAAAAATGCCTTTTTATCATTCCAGAGAAAATGGTCTTTTAGTTCATGGTGTGTGTCTTAAGTGACTCTAAATGAGTGCTATGCCTCACATCTTATCAAAATACATATTTTGATTTCTGTTAGAATTCTTCATATGGAGTCAGTTCATGCCTTGAGGCCACATGACAATTATTAATGATCTTCTCTGTCATTTCAGTGTAATTGTGTATATGTCCTAGATCACACTACTTCTTAGATCGCTAGGGACAGAAAGGTGCAGAATTTATGTTAAGAACTTAATATTTGCATTTTGATTCTTACTTCATGTGTGTGATATGTGTGTGTGTATTTCCCTCTCTCTCTCTCTCTCTCTCTCTCTCTCTCTCTGTGTGTGTGTGTGTGTGTGAAAGAGACAGATAGAGAGAGAGAGAAACTGTGCACATAGTATACACATGGATATCAGAGTATAAATTGTGAAGTTGTGTCTCTCCCTCCATCAGGTTTGTTCCAAGGATCTAATTCAGATCAGGTTGTGATAGGTAACTTTCTCTGCCAAGCCATCTCATTAGTCCAGGCCTTAACATTTTGGATGAATGATTCTTAGTTTGTATTAATCTCTTTTACAAAATTTAGACATGCTATTTTTTCTATGTTTGACTGTTTAGTTGGTGTGTTCATATGTGCACCATGAGTGTGTCTGGTGACTAGGAAGGTCAGAAAAGGCCATCAGATAGCATGGAAATGAAGTTACAGATGTTACCACCACTCAGGTACTGGGAACTGGGCTCATGTCCTCTGACAGAGCATCAAGTGCTCTTTACCATTGAAACATCTCTCCAGCCTCTAAGAGTTATAAATTTACTTTTGTTTCTATAAAATATTTATTTAAATATTTATAAGCACTTTAAAGAACTTTAAATGAAATATTGCAAAGTAAGTTGTGAATTGAGTTTTAAATAGTGACATAATATGTACTCATTGTATGAAACAAAAGGTTTCATTATGATATTTTCATTTATGTTTGCCATGTGCACTGATCACAATCATCCTCAATTATGGTGTCTTGCCTGCCTTTTTCTACTGGACAACTTCCCAGGTAGTCCCCATACTTCCATGTCATATATATTTAATACAATATTTTTACTGAATTATTGTTATTGTATTATTTTATATATTTGCATAGATACATAATAAATAGATTTTGTTTACTTGGTTGTTTTATTGATTTGAGAGGCAAAAGCTTACATAGTACAAATATATGTGGAGGTTGAGATCCTGCTTCCTCAGCTTCTCTGGTATTATGATACCAATCTAGGATAAATACATAAACTTCCAGTGATGCAATTGGTAAATGAGGACACACTGTCACTACTCCTTCAGAGGCACAGGACTATAACTAAAATGGCATGTATCATCGACTGATTTGGTATTTGCATTTTCTGTTTTAGATTTTAGAATAAAGTTATTCACTAAATGTTCTTTTGTTCCTAACCCCATGCTGTCAGCATAGCAATAGATTTGTTTGACAGTGACTTTAATTTTCATTGTTCTAGAATACTGTTTTAGGATGTGGTAGAAAGTTTAGTAGATGGAGCCTAGGTGAAGGATATGTAACAGGAGGATGTTTCTTTGAAGGTTACACCCCCTTAACTACCTCCTGTCTCCCATCAGATGAATGGTCTCCTCCTTTACTTGTTTACAATGCTATCTTATCAAGCAATGATTCAGGCCCAAAGTACAGAGTCAAGTGTTTTTGTGTTGAAACCCCTGTAACACAGTCCAAAACAAATCCCCTACTTTAGGATATGTGTTGAAGCTATTTTGTCCCAAGGAAAAAATAAGAAGTACACAAGCTGGATATTAGATATGTACAGTGCACTTATTTCCAATTGTACTACAGGTATATTATAATAGTACATAATACATATCATTTTAAAAGAACAATTCTCATTTCTGACAAGCAAATGTTATTATTTTATTCATTAGTGATTTATGCTGTCTCCATTCTATTTAAGAAGATTATGCCCTAGTCAAGAATATTGTTCTTTTTTTTACTATGTAATTGATATTGTTTAAAATAATTGGTTCAAAAGATGCTCTGTATATTTGATTTCACTTGTTACAAACACACACACACACACACACATGTTGTCATTCAAGAATTGCCTAGAAATAAAATACTTTTTTTTTTTTTTACTTTAAAACTGGAATGGTTAGGATTTTTGATTAATGTAATTCAGGTATCATGATCATAATTCATAGTCAGAAATAATGAAGATCAGTAGACAATGTGGTGATATTTGAAGACAAGCAACGTAGAATCTAATATCCGGGGAAAACACACTGTAGAACTAGTGATGCAAGTAGCACTTCAGACTCAAGGCTGAAAGAGCATGTTATCAGCATAGACAACACAGAAGGTGAGCGTTGACATTAAATGGAAACTACACCACAGTGTTCGTACGGAAAGTTGGATCCACAGAAAGGTTTGAGGAACACTACTGTTCTTTTAAAAGTATCATTCTCTTGGGAAGGTAAGAGGACTTTCTGATTTACTTTGTTTTCAATGGTTTCTCTTTACTATATTTGTCTTGATTTTCTTGACTGGTTTTCTTTTGTTTTGCTACCTTTTCATTTCCTTGATATTATCTTTTTTATAATTTATTTTTTATTTCTTCAAGTTACATCTCAATTACAATCCCCTCCCTACTCCCCCCTCCACTCCCACCCTCCCACCCTCTTCCCCCTCAATCCCCCCATCCGCTTCCCCCCTTTTTTTTAAGTTTAAGGTATATCTTCCCCCCTCCCCAACAGCTCCCCCTTTCAGTCCAACAAATGGTTCTTTCTCTTATAACAATAAATACAATATAAAATTATCTGGCAAGTCACATGTGAATATTTGTGCATTTGGTTTTTTCTTATTATATTGTTGTTTTTTAATGTCGAGACTGAAGGCCTCGGCTGGCCTTGAACCTATGGGAATCCTCCTGTATCAGCAGTAGAGATTTTAAAGTGATTTTCTATCTCTTCAACATATGATAGACAGATATCAACTCACACTTGACTGTAATTCTAGCCACACCATAGAGAATGCTGTTTGTGGAACTTCCTGCTCTGCTAAGCTAGTAAGTGTGGCTAACCTTTGGTAATGCCTTATGCCACCAATTAATAGTCCAAAGCTCATAGCACCTGTGAAACTAGTTTGTGATGTATTATAGCATACTCAAGGACAAAGAGGTTAGTTTCTGAATAGAGAGGCTGGATACTTATTCTATTGAGTCCAGAAGATGGAATAGCTCTCTAAGTTGAGGAAAGCTGTTAATGAGAGATTTCTAAACAAAGAGTTAAATTTTCATGTATTCAAGAATTGTCCAAAGTCATTCACTTTGAAACATGGCTAATCCTAGTACTTGGTAGGCTGAGGCAACAGAATTGCCCTAACTATGAGTCTACACTAGGCTACATAATGATTTCTTAGCTTGTTGTATGATAAAATGAGAGACTGACTTAAAAAAAATAAACAGAATATAAACAAGCAAATATCAAAAAATATCTCACTCCCTTAATTTGTTTGAGATCTGTCTACACTGACTCCTGCTACTTTAAAGCTGACAGAATAATGTACCAAAGCTTGGGAGCTGCCCCAGGGCTGCTATCCACCTCAATATTTATTTTTAATTCCTGCATATGTTTCCACAATATTGATGAAGGGATTCTAGTTTGCCCTACAACACCTGAAACATAGGTCTTTTAAAAACTGTAAGTAGTGGGGAGCAAAGATGGCGGCGACCTACACTGACACATTTTGAACGCGGGGAAAAAAGAGCCATAAAAAACACAGAGTTATTGGGCACTGTGCAAAAACCGGAGGGGCTAGACACCCCCCCCCCCGGGAACACTCACAGCTCCCAAGGGACAGTTAAAAGTCCCAGGGCAAGGCTCTCCTCATCTCTCACAGACACGGAGGCCACTAAACCTGGGATTCGGGAACTCCCATTTGGAGAGGCGCCTGAAAAAAAAAAAAAAGAGGGCAATTGTCCTAGGGTTGGGATTGGGCAGGGCTCTGTTCTTATCGTTCCAGGAGAATCGAAGCATCCATTAGGGGAGCCCGGGGACGGCTGGACAGCGGAATCCTCAGCAGAGAGCAGAATCAGGCACCAAGGAGGACGAGTGACCCAGTTGATTCTGCCTGGCAGACTTCCTCAATAGCTGTCTCCATTGGGGGCCTGCAACCACCACAGCAATCCAATGTCACTGGGACCGCTCAGCTCTACACAATGCCCCGACAGGAACCTCAGTGAAACCTGCAAGATCAGCTTATGCCTACAAACCCCTTAGGTCACCTAAACAGCTGAGAACAGAAGGACTGAACATAAAAGGAGTGTACTAACATTTTTAATCATTTTTCCCATTTGGGTTGGGGCCCCAAACAGGTCTACTACGACCCAAATCAGCAGGAAGTCACTTTAAGAGAGCGACGTCCCATGCCCAGAGGGTGGGGAGGGTGTTTCTCCGCCCTTCTTTTTGGTTATTTGAAGGATAACTGAAAACTCTGTTATGTAGGGGAAGAGACTACAAGCTGATAAATGGTCCTGTCTTAATGGGTTTTGGAGGTTAGCCCCAGGGAAATCCTACTTTTCCTTTTCTGTATCCTTCTTCCTCTCCTATGTAGGAGTGCATGGGCTTGAGAAAAATGAGATATAGTCATAGCACAGGAAGGTCCAAGAAGAAGGGGCAGATTATTGAATATGCCCTTATACCTTTGTATATTGATACAAAATTAGTAGGTTATTTGGCTAAAGTGGTATTGACCATTGTTTATTGTGCAAAAATAAGATTGTATTGGATTACATCGGTATTGATCTTTGTATATTGATACAAAATTAAGATTATAGTTGGCCACAATGGTATTGACCCTTGCATATGGACGTAATATTAAGATTATATTGGGCTACATAGGCATTGATCTTGGTAAATTGATACATAAGTAAGAGTATATTTAACCACAATTGAATAGATCTTTGTATATTGATACAAATTTAAAGGTAATGCTTCCCAATGGTATCATACCTAGAGATACTTAAAAATAAAATGTGAAGCTCTGACCTCTTGATACCAACCGTCTAAAACGGTCTAGGATAGTTAAAACAAACTCCTAGTCATGCAAACATGTCACTTTGTTAGCTACTATGACAGTCTATCACAGATATTCTCTAAACTACCCAGTAATCAAGTTGCTAAGAGACAAGCAACATTTGCTTATCTAAATACAAGAGATGGATAGGGCATCTTCAAAAACCCCAAGAGATCTGCAGAATATGGCATTCAAAGATGTTATCTTAAATCAAGATTTTTTTTTGATATCGAGACATATCAGCGCCTGACAGCACCCCCTATTCTACTCCAAGTAGAAGATAAGCATCAAAGAACCTCCACTGTAAGATGGATGAATTAGTGGCAAGCCTTTCTCTTGGCATGAAAAAACCCCTTGCACCAACTGCAGACAGACTGCTGTCCAAAAAGGACAAAACTTGGTAGCAGGGAAGTCGACAGCCTAACTCTGCCAAGACAGGGTAGGTAAGTCCTTCATAATCCCTGCTCTACAACAAATGTCTGTCAGAGAAACGGGATCCAAAGGCTGAAGATTGATGCTGGAATGTATGGAGAGAAATTGGGAACTGTCCAGACAGTCATTGGTATGTCCTTTCTTAGTTTTGGAAGCTGCAGGCTCTGCACTTCCTATATAAGCAAATATATTTATCCCTCTCAGGTCTCTGAGGTGGTTGAAGAATAGACAGTTAGAGTCTCATAGTTAAATTTTGAACTGTTTAGGAATCAAGAGGGTGTTATAGATCTAAGAAGATACTCTTAAAAGTGTGTTGCAAGATAGTATGAATGTTGAGTCACATATAGACCTTTAAACTCATGGAGTTGGTTAGATAGTAGAATGTTAAAGTCAGGGGCCAAATATGTATAAACTGGACATTGGGAAGGTATACTGGGCCAATTTACTCTCATAAATGTGGCATATTTATATCTATTGTTTTGTATAATACTTACTGTTATAAGAGAAGGAACCAGCTGTTGGTCTGAAAGGGGAAACTTCTGGGGGGAAGAGGGTGGAAGGGCGGGATAGGAAGGGGGAATAGGGAGGGGTTTGTTACTGAGATGTAACTTGAAGAAAAAAAATAAAGTATTTAAAAAAAATAAAAAATAAAAACTGTAAGTAAACATTTCAGCTTCATTTTTTTTTTGTGAAATTATTTTCAGTGTACCTTGTCTGATATATTTCTTTTTAATAGAATCCTTGCCATACCTTTGAAGATGATTTCTCTATTTTTAAATTCTTAGCTGTGCCTTCTATGGTTCATTTGGCTCAGTTTCTCTCTTTCACCTCACCCCTTGAAGTTCCTCAGCTATCTAGCTGTGATAGCTATGATCTATGAACCCATTTACTTTTGGTCTTTTTTTGAGGAGAGGTTAGGGACATTGCCCCAAGGCAGAGAGTTCACAGCTCCTGTAGGTGGCCTCCTCAGTCACTGTCTCCTCACTGGATAACCCTGACAACCAGACCCTCTGTAGTTTTGATTTATATGTCAGGGTTATCCAGAGATAACTTTGTATACTTAAGTCTAGTTTGAGTATTGAGTGTTCAAAATTATTGGCCTGCGGACTGAAATGCTTAAACCAGCAAGTTACCCTGGATCTCTTCCAGTTTACTTGTCTCTCCTCATCCAGACTCTGGTATTGCAAGAAAAAACAGTTGTCTGTGTTTTGTTGCAACAACTTAGAAGTGCTACGGTCACGTTGTCCTAAAGAAATTATGCAAATCGAATGGTGCAGTTTTTTTTTTTTAATGTGGTGATTCATGTTTTCAGTAATCATTTAGCTTGTTTCAATACAAAACAATGCTCTTTGATTTTTGAAAGCATATAAGCAAAACCAGAATTCATGATCAATTACTTAAACATTTTATATGTTTTAGACAACAAACACTCATTATTTTGGATATATGGACTCAAATACTGTTGACTAAAATCCTCAAGATAAAAGTCTTTACCTAGTCTTTAACTGGAATGGGAGAAGAGAACAGAGTAAAGATTGCCTAAACAATAATAACTGAGGTCAGAGTTGCAGTGTGTTTTGTGTTAGAGACAGACACAGGATATGAACCTAATCTCTTCCAAGATATTTGCCTCTGTTGCCTTCTGTGGCCAGCGTGGGAGCAAAATCCTAATAAACCAGCATTTTCCACAGTGAAATGATACTATTTAGATTCCTGTATATCTTTGAATCCAAGATATCCTTTAAAAATCTTATTTGTAATCATAGAACAATTATATTTACTCAATTTATTTCAAAAATAGTAACGTATGCATAATGCTCTATAAATGGGCTTCTGATCAGCTGTATTCCAAGAAAAAAGCTTTCTGATAAAGTGGTCTTGTGTGAGATTAAAATTAAGTATTAGAGTCATCTTGAGTTGCACTTCTCTGATGATTAAGAATGTTGAGCGTTTCTTGAAGTGTCTCACTGCCATTATAGATTCCTTCTTTGTGAATTCTTGATTTAGCTCTGTTTCCCATTTTTTTTTACTAGATGATTTCATTTCTTGAGTTCTTTATAAATTATGGATATTAGCCCTCTGTTGGAAGTGGGATTGGCAAAGATCTTTCCCAGTTTGTAGGTGGCCATTTTGTTCTAATGACAGTGTCCTTTGCCTTACAGAAGTTTTCAGTTTCATGAGGTCCCATTTATTGATTGTTGTTCTTAGAGCCTGAGCTGTTGGTGTTCTGTTCAGGAAGTTGTCACCTGTGCCAATGAGTTTGAGGATTTTCCCCACTTCCTCTTCTTTTAGATTTAGTGTGTCGAACTTTATGTTAAGGTCTTTGATCCACTTGGACTCAAGTTTTGTGCAAGGTGATAAATATGGGTCTAATTTCAATCTTTTACATGTCAACATGCAATTAGACCAGCACCATTTGTTGAAGATGCTGTCTTTTTTCCATTATTCAGTTTTTATCTCACACCTGTCATAATGCCTAAGATCAAAAACTCAAATGACAACACATGCTGGCGAGGTTGTGAAGAAAGGGGAACACTCCTCCATTGCTGGTGGGAGTCCAAACTTGTACCACTACTATGAAAATCCATCTGGGTATATCTTAGAAAACTTGGAATAGGCCTACCTCAAGACCCAGCCATACCACTTCTGGGTATACATCCAAATGATTCCCCACCAAACCACAAGGACATATCCTCATTTATGTTCATAGCAGCCTTATTTGTAATAGCTAGAAATTGAAAACAACCCAGATGTCCCTAAACTGACAAATGTACAAAAAAACTGTGGTACATCTACACGATGGAATACTACTCAGCTATCAGAAACAATGAAATCATGCAATTTGCAGCCAAATGGATGGAACTAGAAATGTTCATCCTTAGTGAGCTAACCAAGACTCAGAAAGATGCCCAATGGCATCTACTCACTTACAATTGGATTTTAGCCATATTGTACAAGATAACAATCCTACAACCAACACACCAAAAAGATCAGGAACATGGACTTTGTTACCTATTAGTGGAACAACTTGCCCTATGGGTGCTACCATGTATGCTTCTAGTGCAAGAGGAAGCTCTTAGCCCTCATATGACTGCTGAACTTAGAGAGGGTGATATGTAGGGACACTACACATTGGAGGAGTGGGATGGGTGAGAGAGAGAGGAGAAGGTGGGAGGGTGGAACCAGGAGGAGTGAAAAAGGGGCATGGTGATGGAGATATAACTTGAAGTAATAAATATACATTAAAAATTTAAGTATTAGGTATCCACATCATTATTGAAGTTAAAGATATCTGTGATCTATCTCCTAAAATAGTAAAACATTAAGTGAGAACAAATTATCTTAATTATCATATGTAATAAGATTCTAAAAAATATCTACTAGACTTAATCCATTGATTACATTTACAAACACTTGTTTTCTCTTCCCCATCTAGGAAGCTATTGTAATTGTTTGATCTGATATTAAATGTTCAGGATATTCAGCAGTAACAAATCAGTCAGCAGCTTCACTTGGGAAGTTCTTGGTATTAGCTGATGTGATTTCTCCTCTTTAAGCTGCTTTTCTTTGCTCCAGTCTATAGTCAGAAATTAAATATTACTTAAAAGGTAAGTGGGTGGGCAGTGTTCTAATTTGGGAAATTCCAGAGGATACAATTTATTCACTAAGGTAAAATTTTGACAGGTCAAAAAAAAAAAAGTCCCATAAAATGTCTTCCAGAGGTCACGAAAACCAAGGTGCTGAACAAAGCATTTTTCACACTGAGAGCAAAGTCTTCTATGACTTAGTATATGATAACGGGAAATTGTATCACACTGGCACCTGAAATTTGTGACAAGATATGACTCTATAAGCCTGAGTAACTTTTTGGCACAGGTTGGTAATTCCTTGCTATCTGTAGTGTAATGAAATACTATAAAATTAGACATCACAGATTCAAATGATTGTGAGCTCAGGTACCCAAAGACAGGCAAAAGAAGGCCTCTAGTATTTTTTCAAGCTAGCACTCTTTGTGTTAAGAGATGGGCACCAATAATGTAAAAAAAAAAAAATGATTCCAGAGTTATCAAACTGTGCCATTCTTTAAGAAAAGTTGCTAACCTGAAGTATTATTTTCAAAAATATAATTTTAAAAATATCCTTCTTAATAAATAAAAATCTGACAGATTTCCTGGATATAACTAAATATCTAAAATATGTATGACCATTAAAATGAAGAAAAAAGGAGAAGATAGAGCAACAACAAAAAGAATCACCTCCAGTAGGGTCCGTTCCCTCCAATGTCAAAGTTTATACTGAAAAACTATGAAAAGTGATAAAGGAAGAGTGGATATGGAATTTTGGGAAATGCCAGGTAAAGATGTTAGTCTTTTGATTGTATTTTAGGAGACTTCACATACATTAATTTTGGCTTCTGCTACATATTTTCATGGATTTTTTGGGGGGGGGTTATTGTTTTACAGTAACTTAATTTCCTTATTTATAATTTAAAGAAAATTACTACAATGCAGAGGATTTATAAGACTGTGTAAATAAATGCTACTAATTCCCAAAAGAAATGATAAAACTTTCTGCTACTAAGGACAGTGATGAGACTGTGAATGGATAAGAGCACTCGTTACTATTGAAGAGGCCAGGGTTTGGTCCCTAGTACCCATATAATACTTGTTAATAGCTCTAATTTATGATATCAAATGCCTTCTTCCAGCCTCTGTGGGCACTTGGCACTCATTCAGTGAACATATATAAGCATGCAAAGCACACATAAAAAGAAATAAACACTATATGTGTTAAAAAGGACAAATGGTATGGCTATTTTTCTTTCTCCTCCTCTTCTTGTCCTTCTTTCCCTTCTTCTTCTTCTTCTTCTTCTTCTTCTTCTTCTTCTTCTTCTCCTCCTCCTCCTCCTCCTCCTCCTCCTCCTCCTCCTCCTCCTCCTTGGCCTCCTCTTCTTCTTCTTCTTCTTCTTCTTCTTCTTTTTCCTCCTCCTCCTCCTCTTCTTCTTCTTCTTCCTCTTTTCCTTCTTCTTTGTTGTTGTGTTGTCACGATTGTCATCTTCTCCTCCATTTCTCTTCTCTCTCTCTCTCTCACTGTTATTTATATGATTGGTATTGATGTTGTTGACATGCTATAGGAAATATAAAACAACTATGCTATGAATCAAAGGATTGAGAATTCAGAAGATAGATCAAGATAATATTCACATGAAATTACATATTTTTCATAAGCATTTCTCCAGAATGCCTGGTAACACATTACAAACTTTATATTCAAAATTCACAGGACAGATTTTTCATCCAGTTTTCCTTGTAAACAAGTTTATCTGCTTAACTTATTCAGTGCCAGGTGTACATATGGCCTATAGATTTGCATTGATTATTTAAAGTACCTTTCCATTTATTCAGGTATTTGCAAGAAGGGATACTGAAGTGAAAAAAAAAAAACTACTTGTATTTTTCATACAGGGTAAAAGCAACCCCCAGCCCCTGATTTGACCTGAGGTTCGGTGGAGCTATTGTTAAGTACATACATAAAGAAAGACAAACTGAATAATGCAATTTCTCTTATTTATACATTCCAGATATCTATAAACCAGTCTATATTTCTTAAATACTTAAATCTATTTACCTCTGTCCAAATTGTCAATGAGATATTTTTACAATATTCCTGAATTTTCTTCTTAATTGCAGTGCTCATGCAAATGAAGGAGAAAAGATTAAACAAGATTAAATGCAGTAATCTGAGTTTTCAACTTAGATACAATTGTTTTAAAAAATTGCTGCACTGTGTGAAATGATCCAATCCAGGTCTAATTAAGTTACATAAATGCAGATGAGAGAGAGAGAGAGAGAGAGAGAGAGAGAGAGAGAGGAGAGGGACAGAGACAGAATAGGGAGAAGGAGGCAGAGAGAGGAGAGGAGAGAAGGGGAGAAGGAGAGGGAGAGAAAGAGAGAGAGAAATAGGGAGAGAGAGAGCCCCCAAGATGTCAGGGTTATATTGGCAAAGGTTTGTGGGGGTAAGGCATGCCCCATAATAGGTAGAAACTGAGGCATGCTGGGAGAACCTGGAATTCAGGCAGACCTAACCTTACTGCTAGTGTATTGTTTAGTCAACAGATGCATATGTATATTTTTAGTTAGCATACACACACACACACACACACACACACACACACATATGAAGGTAGGGTTCAGATTATTTTAAGCCCAAATATCAGTCACAGAGGGTGTACTTTCTTCATTTTTCATATCACTTTGTACATGTATAGGTTGGGAATGTTCATGTTTCATTCTAACTTCTCTGGTTTTCATGCCATAAACTTTGAGTTTCTGTGTAATTGTATTAGACATTTACCTTTTATAATTATGCCTACTTTAATCAGTGTGTGTGTGTGTGTGTGTGTGTGTGTGTGTGTGTGTGTGTGTGTGTGTGTTGGTATAATGTTACATCAATGATTTCTCACTTAAAGACAAGGGTTTTTTTTTTTCCTGCTTCTGAAAATTAAGATTTCTCATCATGATAATGTGTTTAAATTTTTCTGATTATTAAAAGTTCTCTCTCTTTCTCTCTCTCTTTCACACACACACACACAGAGAGAGAGAGAGAAACACACACTCACATATTTCCTGACTCTCACTTTATCTTCCCTCTCCTGAATAATTATTAATAAGGGTAAAACATACAGCACACAAGACTTAAAGACTGGCATTTCAGTAATCAATCATAATAGGGGAAAATATAGTTTTCCTATTTATTGGAGATATTAAAAAGAAAAAAAAAGCTTAGTTAGATATTGTTTTGGACATTGCACCTACTTTCTCTTCAATACCACAAAGGTATCTGAATCTCACATATTGACCTAAGACAGAACAAATTATTGTATTCTAGCCAATAAATCCAAATAGATATATTAGATTTATGTTAGTAGTTTGAGGCATATAATTCTCCTGTACGTTTAGTATGAAAATATAAAAAATAAAGCATGGGATTCAAAGTAGAAATGCTAAAGCATATCAAGGTAAGCAAAGCCATGAGGTACCACTGTTGATTGCCCTTACAAGGCCTTCATAATGATCAGAGGAATTAAGGTAATGCTTTAAATAAGTCAATTCCCTCCACCTTCAGCCCAATTATCTAACTTTGGCTTTTGAGTCTGGAGGATGATCAGCTAATTAAGCTACTGTTGAACAAGCAACAAGAACAGAGCTCTCAGTACATTTGTTCCTATTCCTCAGCAAAGCTAATCCTGCATTTTAACTACCACAGCATTTACAGAGTGAAAAGAGTGGAGAAAATTCCAAAAAGGGTCTCCACTCAATGGCTAATACAATAAGAAAACATGTTAGGGTTTTAGTTTGTTTGTTTTATTGTTTTTATTGTTCTTTTTGTTGTCTTCCTCAAGTAAGGACTGCAAACCTGACGCTCAAAGTGAACCCAAGTACAAAAAAACCCAAAAACCAAAAGAGAAAAAGAAGGAAAAGAAAAATAATTTACAGAGATGAAGGAAATATCTATCTTAACTCAAATCATTTTGACTCAAAAATTGAGCAGTGGTCATGGTTTTAATTAAATACCTTTGTCTGCATTCTTAATGGAAGGGGAAACAGACTCATTGTTCAATTTCTTACATATATAACAACAAATCAGGATTTACATGACCTAATTATGTCAGAGACAGATGACTATATGGCAGCCTATGATTCTGGACACAAGCATATTGTGCTTTGCTGGTTTTATTTCCTTTCCTTTTTTTTTTTTTTTTTCCTGTGGTAGCTTATTTTTTTATACTTTTTTTTTTTATTTCTTCAAGTTACATCTCAGTCACAATCCCTTCCCTACTCTCCCCTCCTGTCCCAACCTTCCACCCTCTTCCCCCCAACAGCTCCCCCTTTCAGTCCAACAAATGGTTCCTTCTCTTATAACAGTAAATACTATACAAAATAACAGAAATAAATACGCCACAATTATGAGAGTTAAATGGCTTAGCATACATCCCCAATGTCCAGTCCATACATATTTGGCCCTTGACTTTAACATTCTACTATCTCACCATCTCCATGAGTTTAAAGTTCTATATCTGACTCAGCTTTCATACTAACTTGCATCACAATTTTAAAAACATCTTCTTAGATCCAGAACACCCTCTTGATTCCTAAACAACTCAAAATTTAATTATGAGACTCTAGCTATCTATTCTTCAACCACCTCAGAGACCCGAGAGGGATAAATATATCTGATTATATAGGAAGTGCAGGGCCTGCATCTTCCAAAACTAAGAAATGACATATCAGTCAATATCAATGTGGCCAAATATACTCTTAATTTTGTATCAATATACAAAGATCAATGCCTATGTTGCCCAATACAATCTTAATTTTGTATCAATATACAAAGATCAATACCAATGTAGTCCAATACAATCTTAATTTTGCACAATATACAATGGTCAATACCACTTTAGCCAAATATAATACTAATTTTGTATCAATATACAAAGGTATAAGGGCATATTCAATAATCTGCCCCTTCTTCTTGGTCCTTCCCATACTATGTCTATGTCTCATTTTTCTCAAGTCTGTGCACTCCTACATAGGAGAGAAAGAAGGATACAGAAAAGAAAAAGAAGGAAGTCCCTGGTTCTAACCTCCAAAACCCATTTGACAATACCATTTAACAGCTTGTAGTCTCTTACCCTAAATAACAAAGTTTTCTGTTATCCATCAAATAACCAAAAAAAGGGGGGGGGGGAGAAACACCTTCCCCACCCTCTGGGAATGGGATGTCGCTCTCTTAAAATGACTTCCTGCTGATTTGGGTCATAGTAAACCTGTTTGGGGCCCAAACCAGAATGGAAAAATAGTTCAAAATGTTAATACAATCCTTTTATGTTTAGTCCTTTTGTGCTCAGCTGTTTAGATGTCCTAAGAAGTTTGTAGGCAGAAGCTGATCTTCCAGGCTTTACTGAAGTTCTGGCTGGGGCAGTGTGTGGAGCTGAACGATCTTAGCGATTTTGAGTTGTTGTGGTTGTAGACTTTTGATGGAAACAGCTATTGAGGACGTCTGCAAGGCTGGATCATCTGAGCCACTTGTCTTCTTTGGTGTCTGATTCTGTTTTCTGTTGAGGTTTCCGTTGTCCAGTTGTCCCTAGATTCCTTGAATGGATGCTTTAAATCTGCTGGAAAGATAAGAACAGAGCCCTGCCCTAATCCTAACTCTGGGACAATTACCTTTTTTTTTTTTTGCAGGATGGGGTCAGGTAATATTTCTCCTGAAGCATTTTGGTTTTTTGACAATATATAAAGTATTATCTTTCAATCTGGATTAAAGAAGAAATTATTTTGTTATTTTGGAGCTAAACAAGCCTTAGTGTACACATTTTGAGATCTTAAAGGACAATTTGTTTGTATTGAGTAGGCCTTTTGTAAGTAGCTTTTAAACTTAAGTCCTTCCAAATCCTATGTGTGTGTCTCTGCATTCTAATTATTGCGATCAGAGACCTGTGGTTCCCATCTGAAGGGATTAAAGATGTGTTCCACCACTCCTGGATCGAAGTTTTTCTCTATTTAGAGTTTGTTTTGTATCAGGCTGACCTTGAGCTCTGAGATCTGCCTGTTTCTGTCTCTAGTGTGTTGGGATTAAGGGTGTACTCTTCTTGAATAATGGGATTAAGGGTGTGCACCCTCACCACCCTGTTCCGTGTAACTCTAGAATTTATGAGACAACTAACTCTATAGTGCTCCTCCCATCTCTGCTGAAATTAAAGGCATGGGCTAACACCACGCATTTCATGTATTTTACCTTAGCTCTAAGTTTTTTCACTGTTGGAGGTTTATAAAACCAGGTTGAACGGCTGTAACCTTTAATTTATTTACAGTGTTTTAAACCTGTTACCTGCTTTTTTAATTAATAAATTTATTTATTTGTTGCTTCAGGTTACATCTCCATCATATTGTCCTTTTTCCCCCCTTCCCAGCCCCACCCTCCCATCCTCTACCCCCTAATCCTTCTCTCTTGTTCCTCTGGGGTGGAGTGGAGTGTCCCTACCTAACAGTCCTTCGCCTCAATTCAGGAGTCATATGAGGGCCAAGAGCCTCTTCATACACTGGGGGCCTGCGAGGCAGTACTGCCAGTGAAAGGTGTCTCCTTGCTAGGAAGGGAAAACTAAAAAACAGACCAACAAACACACAAACCCACAAAACAAACTTTTCATCTGCATTGCTGTAAGTTAAACCAAGGCCATGTAAGAGGCAAACCCTCCACCACTGGGATTTATCTTCATCCTTACTTCACTCTTTTGAAATAAATTTATGAGAAAACAGTGGTAGAGAGTACAGGGATATCTGAGATGTTCTTCAGCGGAATATAATGCACATACTCACATGGAACAAGATGAAACAAGAAATCATTTCATGACATAAAATCTAAAAGAGTAATTCCTGTGAGCACTAATATTTTGTATTGAAAGTCATTGCTAAATTATAATTGTTTTAGAAGCTCATTCCAAAGTACGGTGAGATAGTAGAACAGTAAATAAATTAAATAAACTATCAAATTCCAAAAGACTGAATAATAGTGTTTAGAATAGAGAGATCATCTATTAGTTAAAAAAAAGCACTTCACCATCAGTAACAGGCATGAGTGTCACATTCCACATACAGGCAGAATCTCTAAGAACATGCAAAAACACACACACAAACACACACATCAAGTAGGAGATCAATATGTACTTCTTATTTTCTAGATTGACATCTAAAAATGCACAATTGGGAGGAAAGACTGTAGTACGCTAACAGGGTGAACTGTGGCTGTAGGTGCACACTATTTTTTGATTGATTACATGGTCTCACTTTGCTCTTGCTTTTACTGCTTTCAACGTTCCAACAAACACGATTTCAGAGAGCTCTTCGGCCTACTTTGCATAGAAGACTGGAAGCAGAGAAGCTTGTAATGCAGAATTTTAAAAAGGCAAACTTGAAAGTCAACAAGAAATTATTAGGTCACTGTTTTTGATACACTTTTATAGAAACAAAAACATACGCATGATCTTTTCCATTATGGTTGGACAGTTTCTTCTTTACAATTTAATTGTCTCAGTGTTTCTAAAATCTCAAATGTTTCAAGTGATATTTTCAGTTTTTAAGGGCTTCAAAAAGGTTGATTCTTTAAAATAAAGGGAAGATATAAAACAAAACACAATAATAAATATAATACAGAAAACCAGATATTTATTAAGTTAACAGAATCCAAACTATGATAATTTTTCCTTTTCTCCAATAAAGAGTATAGCATTGTGAGCTACACATGGAAGACACTACTATTTACTTTGTTTTCTTTTGTCTAGAAGCCTATTTATATAACCACATCAGAAATATTGGTGTATAAATTATGTTCAAGCAAATTTACATTATTTCTTATCATCTTTAGGGAAGAGAAGTAAAGAAGGAAATGATTAGCCTAAATCTCTCTAAAGCCTTACCTTTAATTTTCAGAACTCTTGAGAAAGTTCACCTAACATCTAAGACACTTCAATTCTGTTTCTGAGAAACACAAAGAGAGTAAGTTGATAGGTACCTAAGTAGAGATTTTTCCTCTTTAGAAAATGTTTATATATTGATAAATGCATTGTCATTCTGAGACTGTGACCCTCTCCATGACAGAGTCAATGAGAGCTGATATGGTTTGTTCATTGGCTTCTTACTAAAACCCACCATTCTCTTTTCCTCTGACCTCCTGTATCTGTGGCCATGGGAGACTCTGCTCCATGCAAGATACAGTCATAAAATCTCACAAACACCTGAGGTAAATCTAGGTTCAAAGTAATGTCCTTCAGGGTTATTGAATGTTTCAGTGCTAAAATATAATAGGGTCTTTACATTAGAGCACAGATTCAAATACATGATATTTAATTATAACATATTCTCACACACACACACATACACACACACACACAATAATAGCAAAGGTGTAAAACAAGGATTTTTGAAATAATATCATCAATTATTGGTTGTTATTTGTTATTAGAGATTAATTGATTATCTTAGAAAGGGTTTCTCCTGATGCAATAAAACACTATGACCAAAAAGCAAGTTGAGGATGAAAGGATTTACTTGGCTTACACTTGTTGTTTTGTAAGCCATATTGCTATACATCATTGAAAGAAGTCAGGATAGGAACTTGTAAGCAGGAGCTGGTGAAAGAGTCAATGGAGGAGTTCTGCATACTGGCTTGCTCAACCAGCTTTCTTATAGAATCCTGGATGATCATCCCAGGCATGGCACAACCCACAATGGTCTGGATACTCCCCCATCAATCACTAATTAAGAAAACACTTGGAAGCAGGTAAGTTGACAGCCTAGCTCTGCCAAGACAGGGTAGGTAAGTCCCTCATAATTCCTGCTCTACAATCAATGTCTGTCAGAGATACAGGACCAAACGGCTGAAGACTGACGCTGTAATGTATGGAGAGAAAATGGGAACTGTCCAGGCAGCCACTGGTATGTCATTTCTTAGTTTTGGAAGCTGCGGGCCCAGCATTTCCAATATAATCAGATATATTTATCCCTCTCGGGTCTCTGAGGTGGTTGAAGAATTGATAGCTAGAGTCTCATAGTTAAATTTTGAGTTGTTTCGGAATCAAGAGGGTGTTCTGGAACTAAGAAGATGTTTTTTTTGTTGTTGTTGTTGTTCTTTTTTTTAATAATTTATTTTTTATTTCTTCAAGTTATGTTTTTTAAATTATGATGCAAGTTAGTATGAAAGCTGAGTTAGATATAGAACTTTAAACTCATGGAGATGGTTAGATAGTAGAATGATAAAGTCAGGGGCCAAATACATATGGACTGGACACTGGGAATGTATGCTAAGCCATATAACTCCCATAAGTGTGGCCTATTTATTTCTGTTGATTTGTATTGTATTTATTGTTATAAGAGAAAGAACCATTTGTTGGACTGAAAGGTGGAGCTGTTGGGGGGAAAAAGATCTACCTTAAACTAAAAAAAAAAAAAAAAAAAAAGAAAAGAAAAGAAAAGGGTAGAGGATGGGGGGTTTGAGGGGGAAGAAGGCAGAAGGGTGGGAAGGAGTGGGGAGTAGGGAAGGGATTGTGACTGAGATGTAACTTGAAGAAAAAAAATTAAATTATTAAAAAAAGTTCTATGTCTAACTCAACATTCATACTAACTTACAACCCAATTTTAAAAGCATCTTCTTAGATCTATAACACTTTCTTGACTTCCAAACAACTCAAAATTTAATTATGAGACTCTAGCTATCTATTCTTCAACCACCTCAGAGACCTGAGAGGGATAAATATATCTGATTCTATAGGAAGTACAGGGTCTGCAGCTTCCAAAACTAAGAAATGACATACCAGTGGCTGCCTGGACAGTTCCCATTTTCTCTCCATACATTACATCATCGATTTTCAGTCGTGTGGCCCCATTTCTCTGACAGACATTGATTGTAGAGCAGGTGTTATGAAGGACTTGCCTACCCTGTCTTGGCAGAGCCAGGCTGTCGACTTACCTGCTTCCAAGTTTTGTTCTTTTTGGATAGCATTCTGTCTACAGTTGGAGCAAGGGGCTTTTCCTGCCAAGAGATAGGCTTGCGACTAATTCAATCTTCTCCCACTGGAGATTCTTCGATGCTCATCTTCTACTTGGGGTAGAATAGGGAGTGCTGTCAGGAGTTGATATGTCTCGATATAAAAAAAAATCTAAAGTTAAGAAAACATCTTTGAATGCCATATTCTGCAGATCTCTTGAGGTTTTTGAAGAGGCCCTATCTATCTCATATTAGGGTAAGCAGATGTTGCTTGTCTCTTAGCAGCTTTTATTTCTGATTAGCTTAGAAAATAACTATAATAGACTGTCATAGTACCTAACACAATGACCGGCTTGCATGACTATTAATGTCAGGTGCCAAATACATATGGACTGGACATTGGGAATGTATGCTAAGGCGTATAACCCTCATAACTGTGGCCTAATTACCTCTCCTGTTTTGTATTGTATCTATTATTATAAGAGAAAGAGTCATTTGTTCGACTGAAAGGGAGAGCTGTTGGGGGAATAAGATATACCTTAAACTTAAAGAAAAAAGGGGGAAGAGGGTGGGGGGTTGAGGGTGGGAGGGTGGGACTGGACGGGGGAGTAGGGAAGTGATTGTGATTGAGATATAACTTGAAGAAATAAAAAATAATGTAAAAAAAGAAAGAAAGAAACCCTTACCCCAGCCCAGCCTTGCAACTTCACTGACCTCCTACTGTGAAGTAAATCCACCCAAGAGCTCCCCCAATAAACCTGCCTTTATATTTAAAAAAAAAAAGAAAACACTTTATAGTGGATCTTCTGGAGGCATTTTCTCAATTCAGATTCCCTCCTTTGAGTTAACTCTAGTTTGTGTGTCAGGTTGTCATAAGAATAGCCACATATAAGTTAGATAGAGCATCAGATAAATTGTGTTTCTTAGTGGCTAATTTTCTCTTATGAGAAAATGCACATAGATAGAGAGGTGGATTCAGTATTCTAGAGCTGCTCTGCTGTTCTATAATTGGGTTTATAAATTATAATTTACATTGTTGTGGCAAGATGAAATAAATTAGTCCATTCTTCTCTAAATAAATGCCAAACTATAGACAATCCAGTTTGAAAACAGTGCATTTCTTCAACAACTTAATTGTCATCCTAATAAACTTCTAAAATCCTCCACAAATGAACTGAATTTTTCGTAAATACTTCTGAGGCCTTTAATTAGAAAAACAATAATCATTGTAAAATTGACTTGATCTATGCATGTCAGAGTACTTGTTAAAGAAAGACGTGTTGCTTCCTTTTCACAGAAGATGTGTAAATGAATTTGTATTTTGACTCATTGAGACTATGGTCTTCCTTCAGACAGGACAAAGAGTGCTGAAATCCATTTCAACTCATTGACTTGATACTCAAGACTTGTCATTATTTGTCTATTGACCTGCTCTCTCCATGACCATGAGAGCTATAGTATAGCTTTGTGAGCAAGTATCCATTAAGAAAAAGTACTTCACACACAAGAAAGCACATGTAAGTTAAAGATGTTCTGTTAGAAGAGATTTCAAATGCTTAGAAAAAATTGACTTGTTTCCAGTAAATGAAACTACCTTTAAAGTCTGTTTACCGAATGCGGTGAGGCTACTTGTGCCCACATTGGAAAGAGAATATCTAGGGCTTTATAGAGTATGCATACATTTAGACTATTCACTTCTTTTCTTTAGGAAATCTCAGATGGAACTTTAATGAAGGCTTCATGAAAGCTTGTATTGACCCAGTACTATTCTTTTTGAAAAACATGTAATTTTTCAGGAACCAGAATATGCTACTACAATCAAAATTAGCACTTAGGTTTAATTCAACAAGAATTATGTAAAATACCTAATATCAGATTGTGACCTATAAAACAATTTAATATAAAAATATTTCTTATCTAAAAGTAAGTTTAAAAAAGGCAAAGAATAGCATGTTGACCTTAGAGAAACCTTAGAATGACCTTAGACCATTCCCAAACATTTTCTCAATCTGATTTATGCTTTGAAAGCTCATGTCACTTAATTGAGTTTAAATTCACTAACAGCATATAAACTTTACCAAAAAAGGGAAAATTTAATGATGTATCAATCAACAATTATATTTTTCTTCTGTTTTGTCTGTATTGGGAATTGAACCCAGGACCAGTGCTCTATCACTGAGTCACATTCCCAAAAGAAATAACAAACTTCAGTGCTCTTTTCATCTATTTGATTACAGGGATATCTAATTCATATCTTTGAAGTGATTGATTTAGTGTTGTTATAGTAGTACATTTTATTTCAGTAACCATAACTCCATAATTTCAAAACATTACCAAGTTTTACTGTAAATACTGTCATACTGATAAAATAAAATATAGTAATTACTAGATGTAGTATAGTCTTAAAGGTACCCACTGTACTAAAAAAAACTTATATAAATAAAATGTATGAGTTTGATTTAAAACTAAAGGTTGTGATAAACCACTAAGATGTAACAACTTTTATATATATATATATATGCTCAATTTCAATTGACCGAATTAAATATATATAAATTTATGATTTGGAATAGTTGACTGATAACTATGTGACCATTATAGAGTCTATAAAGTAGATGTTCACATGGTAAATAAGAATGTTTTATTAAATGTCATGTGCACATCTTTCATAAGTTAAAATATTTGATACTTCAACTCTAAAAATATACTTTTTTAAAGTTAAAATTCATGTTTTTTTTTTACTTTTCATGTGTTATGTGGACATGTATGTGAATGTGTGAGTGGGTGTACAGCTGTGCAAACCCAAGGGGGCCAGAAGAGTATATCAGATGACTTGCTCAATCACTCTGAGTCTCCTCCATTGAGACAGTTTTCTCACTGAACCTTAAGTTCACAGTGGTATCTTCTGCTAAGTTGGCTGGCAAGGATGTACTAGAGTATTGCTTTCTCAGTCTCCCCAAGTGTTCCAAGGTCATGGCAAGCTTTTAATACTTGGGTGATGTGTATTAAAACTCGAGGCTTCAGGCTTGCATAGCATGGACTCAGCCACTGAGTAATCATTCTAGCCCCCCAGTTTTATTCTCCTTTTTTTCCTCTACTAGTAACAAAACTGACAATTGTTACTATAGCAAGCTAGAAGAAGAATGAGCAATGATGATAAACTAGTACAAAACAAGTTAATTCATACTTTTAAAATACTAGGTAGCTTTTAAATTTCTAATTGTTGCTGATAGGAAATGATTGTATTTAAGAATCTGATATTCTACAAAACTTAAACTATATACCTCACAAAGTTCTAAGGTAAGGACTGAAGAGATGGCTGAGTACTCAAGAGTGGTTTCCATTCTTCAAAGAACATGTGCGTTAAATTCCTAATACCTACATGGTTGCTCAAAACTATCCAAAAGTCATAATCCAGGGGATGTAACACTCTCTTCTGATGTCTGTGGGAACTATACATGAATATTGGGCACACAGACATTCACACAGGAAAAATTATCATACACATCAAATAAAATAAATAAATCTAATAAAGTTGCAAGGCAAGGCCCAATCTGTATAAGGAGGTAGTTCTTAGCCCTCATGTGACTGTTGAACTGAGGAGGCCTGATATGTGGGGGCCCCACACCAGAGGAATAGGATAGGGGGAAAATGGGGTAGAAAGAGGGAGGGAGGGGCTGGGAGGGGAGGAGGAAGGAGGCTGTATTTAAGATGTAACTTGAATTAATAAATAAACATATTTAAAAAGGAGGTAGTATAAGCTATCACACAAATTTAATTTTTAAAAATGTACATTGGTTGGGTGTGAGAGATGAAGTAGAAGATCCTAAACCTTATACTTAACAATATTACTATCTCAGAGGACTTCTCAATAATTCAGGAAAGTATTATGACACTGATAGATGAGTTTGATTATCTTACTTCAGAAGGCCTATGTGCCATTCTTCTCTAGGTGACTTCATGGTTGGAAAATATGCACAGAAGCATATTCCTTTCAAGTTGTCTGACAGCCCAGTGTGATGATACAGAAGGAACAGGTAGACATGTCAAATGTCAGGACACTTACTGCCAAAACTATTCACATTTATTAAGGTCTAAGAATGAAAGAGACCAGTAATATCTCAAATATCTCAAAGGTCAAGAAAAACAAGTATCCTGATAAAGATAAAATTAGACTAGCATTTTTTTTTCTTTTTCAGCCTGTGGCTGAATTTAAAAAATTAAATTTCTTATCTGTTACGTGTGTGTGTGTGTGTGTGTGTGTGTGTGTGTGTGTGTGTGTGTGTGTACATTACTAGAAAGCTTATGGAAGGATAAAAGTATAATGTAAATGATGGTATTGTCTTTAAATTACATGTGGTATGTTATTTACTCTCAAACTCTGTGTTTTTAATTTTTCCTAAAATGACTTGCTACTAAAAATAAGGATCTTAATATTAATCTATAGTTAAAAAGAAAACACAAATATGGTATAAAGTATAAGAATGGCTGCTATGTGCCAAAGGAAGGTGATAGATTGACTTGATGTTGGCCCAAAGATACATACTCATAGTATGCAATGAAAAATATGTAGGCCTGATTTTCGTAGGGGAATGACAGTTAACAACAGTATATTGTACTCCTGTGATTTACTAATAGTGTATATTTTAAATATTCTAATTTGTATATTTTCTTTTTTATTGAAATATTTTTTCTCACATAAAATATCTTGACTAGAGATTACTGTCCCTCTCCTCCTCTCAGTCTGTCCCCAAATCTCCTCCCATATGGATCTACTCCCTTTCTGTCTCTCATTAGGAATAAACAGGCTTTTAAAGGATATTAATAAAATATAACAAAATAAAATATAAGATAAAACAAAAAATTATCACATTAGAGTTGAACAAGAAAAGAGTCTGAGAAGAGCCCAAGAGGAGGCACAAGAACTAGAGACCCATTTGTTTGTTCACTCACACATCCCCTAAGAACACTAAACTGGAAGCCATATATATAGAGAGAGAACTTAGTTGAGAAATGTGCAGGCCCTGTGCATATTTTATAAGTCTCTGTGAATTCATATGAGCTTTGATCATGTTGATTTAGAGGGCCTTGTTATCTTGGTGTCCGTCACTCTCTCTGACTTATAAACTCTGCCTTCTATCCATGGGATTCACTGAGTCCTGAGAGAAGGGATTTGAAGGAGACATACAGTTTAGGGCTGAGTGTTCCAATAAATTTCATTCTCTGGGAAGGGTGGAAAGAGGGCACTGTGATGAAGATGTAACCTGAAGGAATAAATAAATATTTAAAAAGTCACACTTTAAAAGATTGATTGTGGCAATCATTTCACAGAGAACACATTCACAAAGGAGTCACAGAGAACAGCTTCAATTTTCAACACTTTATGTCTGTCAAACTTCAGTGGACCTGATAAAAATAAAAAAAATAACAGGTAGTTTACCTTAGAGAAAATAAAAGTTACTAGAGATAAAAACACATGCTTTTATATTAGGAAATTAAGGCACCATAATTAGTGATAAAGTGTTTACAAAATGATGGGACAACAAAACAAACACAAGTTTTTATAAGGCCACTATTGGACAAGACAAGAAAAGAATTAAGGAAAATCTAAGGTTTATATCATATCTCTTGGTTATGTAATCCCTACACATACAATCAAGACATAAATTTGAATGTTTGTGCACTGTGAGGTGCAATAATTCGAATGGACTTAAAGATATTATGCCTAGAACTCACAAAAGAGGAAATTGTAGAGAGAATATCTTGCATATTGTATGGATACAATACCTGTGAATAAAAACCTATGGCCTATAGGTAAAGGTAGAATAGAAGGTAGGATATGTGGTAGCCAAAGAGGATTCTGGAAGAGTACGAAGTGTGGGAAGATGTGAGATGGACATACTCATAAAGTTTGAGCAGAGGTAATGTGTCACATGATAGAACTTAGATTAGAATAAATGGGATGTTTAGTTGTGAGCTAATAAGGGAATGAGCCAAAGTTTTGTAGCCAAAATGTTTACAAATATATTTTGAGTCTCTGAGTCTTGTTTCTGGGAGTTTGGGGCTGGGAAGAGGAACATGAATATCAGTAGAAATACTGAAGTTTAAAGCTATGAAAACTGTCTTTCTGAAGACAATTTTACTCTCTCTCACTTAGAAAAAATAATAAACTATTAAATATAAGGCACTAAGGGTCTTATGTTTAGTCCATGACAGTGAATATAAATAACACATACAACCTCATGAACTCTGACTCCTGAACATTTGGCATTTTGAAATGAATAAACCAAGAAAATAGACATGCTGAATAAAATGCTTTCAAATCTGTAAATACTGATGGCCATCGTCAAGTCTTCCATTTTCATTATGACACCCTGCATTTGATCTTTGGGAAAAAAAAGACAGAAAAAGCTGTTGCTAGAATATTCAAGTCTTGAGGAAAATAAATCAGAAATCTCATCGGTATATCTGCTTTGTGGGGCTCTGGGACCAGTTTCTCTTGCTTCCAGCTTTTTGATAGACAAACTATAAAGTGACTTATGATTTACATGAATGAACTAACCCTGCTTATTTGGACCCATGTAACATAGTGCTGCATGCTACTTGAGGTTTGTTCATCTAACAGAAGGAATTAGATGGAGAATATATGTAAAAATATCAAGTAAGGTGGCAAGAGTTGTTTATCTCAGGTAGGCTGTGCAACACGCGGCTACTTTGTTCCAAGCTAATGTGCTATGATTGAACCATTCTCTTGTCAGATGAAACAGGAAGATGAGATGAATATACATATATAATTCAGCAAGCATTAACTTTACATAGAATCACTGTATCATAGAGTGAGGAGGAAAATAGTACACTCTAAATCATCCTAATGATAAATCACACTTTTTTTTTCAAGAATAATGGTTGAAGCAAAACCTAAGACTCAGAGACAAATCAATGCAGTTATTTCATAAAAGCACTTATTCATATTTGAGCATCTTCCTCCCTCAGTAAATGTTCGCTCTGCATTTAGAATATTTATGTAGTCTGCATATCTAGGGACATTCAGAATCAAAGGTTAATACTAGGACATGCAGCTATCTACCTAATAATATTTAGCTTATTGCCTGAACTTCAGAAAGGAAATTATAATATGTTGAATTAATTAGGAGTGGTCATAAATAAATGATTTATTATTGCACAACATTCATCATGGCAATAATGTTAATCAGAAAATGTTCTCTTACTGTTTTCACTGATAAACTTCAAAAAAATTTAGAGACGAAATGTTAAATTTCTCACAGACCACAAGTACAAATTTCGAAGCAGAAAATAAAATGGTAAATGTGGACAGAAATAACCTGTATACTTGATGTACATGTGACTTTAAAATACACTATTTAACTGTAGTAGATGTTAGACCTAGTAAGTCATTATAACTTGGAATTGTATCTAATCTATTGAGGTTCTTATTTTCTGTGATACTTCAAACTCAAAAACAAATCTATATACTTGGTAATTAAAGTATATATCTTATTAAACATCAAACTATTAACAATACTCTAACTAAATTTACATCTCAAACCTATCTCCTTTGAACTGAGTGTTGCATTGCTCTCATTGATATGTGAAACAACCTTGGAATCATTCAATGTTTTTTTCTGTGATCATCTATTTCATCTTCTGGAAATCTTACTTCTAATTCTAAAATAGCTGTTGAATCAGTGGCTCATGGCCACCACGTTTTCGCCTGAATGCTTCATAAGTTACATACAGCTTTCCCTGCCCTTGCCTTTTCACAGAATAGTAATGCTTCGAGAGACAAAGCCTTCAATTTTCCTTTGCTCAAAATTTCCCAATCATTTCTCAGTTGAGTTAGCCAGTTAGTAATGCCTTTAGGTGTATTATAACACTGCCTCCCTGAATCTTTTTTCAGAGTCTAAGCATCATTTTCTCCCTAATGATTATGGAAAGAAAACACTAAGAATCTCTGATTTCACCCTTAAATTAAATATCTGCATCAAGTTGTAAGTTAAACTACATTACACTCCTACTTAACATCATGGCTTTGCCTTCTGATACCCTGAAAATAATATCTAATCATATCTGTATATAGGCCTTGCATTCCTTTGTTCTGATCATCATTTTGGAATCATACCTGATAATTCATGTGTTTTTTGTCTCAGATTTACTGAAATCAGGTGGGGTTAGTCTGCTCCATTTTCAAGAAACAATGTCCTCATATTTATACACCTATCTTCTCTTTGTTATATTAGCTAAGAACACTCCTGTTATCTCAGGAGCTCTGTAAAGATCTGGACCACATATTACATACCATTCTTTCCTTCATTTGACCCTATGTCACAGTTCTTTTTAAATATCGTTTATTGAATAGTGATTTCTTTTGTTGTTAATGTTTATATTTAGTTAGTGCTTTTCTCACTGGTTTTAGTATCAGAGACTATAGCATTCATAAGTAGTGGCTGAGGCTTCACAAGCCTATTGTCTACAGTGCATCTTTTATTTCTAAGAGCCTGGACTGTGTACCTTGTAATTAATGATGATGTTGCTCTTCTAACATCTGCTGTATTTAATAAGTTAGTGCATACAGCATGATATTGAGCAGAACATTGTTGGCCTGCATGCTAGTTCTTATGGGAAAGGCATGGCTCCATTTCTAGTGTAGGCACAACATCCTTTGATCACTTTCTTTTGACTTTGGCAAAGGAAAAGAGTAATGTGGAATATCAGATCATTTGTTCATTTGAACGAAAAGACACAAGAAGAGCTTGCCCTCTTGCCATTTCTTGTTTTAGAAAATCTTCCTGACAACTATCAGCTTTTATAAAACTGATGTCAGAAAGATTATATCTTAAATATCAAAATATTTTAGCAAGTTAAAGTCATCTAAGATAAATAACTGTATTAGTTTATAGATATCAATCTTAGCAAGGTTTGAGGAAAATATGTAGTATTAATTGACATTCTTATAAAATTCCAATGTTATAATTTCTACATTCTACATTCTATTTACTGATCCTGTACCAATAATAATGGAATAGTGGAGCAGTAGAACTTATTGTCTTCAGATCCAGTGAATATTTGCAAATCCCTGTCACATGAACTGTCTCATTAAATTCAGTTGGTCATACATAGCAGGAAAAAAAGACATAAATGTGTACAAGGAATTTTTAGGAGGAAGGGGAGCAAGAGTAATTAGAATGCATTTTATATACTTAAAATATAATTTTTTAATTAATTAAAAGTAGCAGTGAAAGAGAAGGTTTATTATTTATTAAATAAGTATTATCTAATAACTTATTTTTAAAATGATCATTTGCGTAGCTAAATAAAAATTGAGTAAAATCTTTTATTTTTATCAGCAGCTGCAGAGAGTTATAAGTATAAATGTTATTTCAAATGTAAAACTCACTAAATACAGAGTGCATCTATGTGGGGTGTGGCATTTCTTGGTAGCCTCCCTCAGCATGACTGTAATTAGGCTGGTTATCATTCCTATCCTGTTATAACTAAAACCTTCATCTTTCACATCCACAGGTGTGCTTGCACCTATATGAGCACAGAAGGAAAATGTCATCTTCTTGATTCTGAACTTGTACCTTTGTGATGGCTTCATTTTTCCCTAGAATAGCCTGGAACTGTATTTTCAGAGACCAAGGTCTGTGTTTCTGGCCAGTGACTGATGATCAGAGGAACAATGCTCTTTTTCTACTTTGGGAACTTTTATAGGATTCTTGATTTACATTCATCCCGCATGCAGTGTATTTGTGGTAGAATGATTCACTCCTCCCACTCTTTAAAATACAAACCAAATAAATAAAAGTGAGAGTAATTAAATGATTGCAAATTAGAAAATCTTTCTTAGAAATGTTGTTGCTCCATATTGTTAAGTCATAGAAAATAAATTTGAAAAACAAAATGGAAGATATGAACCAATTTTAATATTTAAAATTACAAATGCGGCTGTGTCCATGCAAAGAGGGAAGAGGGCTTTCTGATGTGAGTGGCCTACATTGCCACTTGAGAACATGTTGAAGTCCATGGACCATGTTGCTGCATTGGGACATGGTACTGCGATAGCTGGGGGTCATGTTGATAATCTTGGCCTGTGCTGCCACTGAGGTCTTATGATAGTGCCAGTGGCCCATCCTGTGGCAGAGGGCCATGTTGATGTCCTTGAATCATGCTATCACCAGCAATCATATAGAAATTTGTGATCCATGCTCCAGATAATTATAAAGGGCAAGAAAGCTACTTTTGCAGTAGTCTCAGTTGTGGCTGAAGACTCAGAGTTGAGAAAGGGGTACAAAGAAGACTTCTGTGACTACCCCCAACTCATATCATCCACTCCACCCCCCAAATAAACAGTAACAACCTAGACTGAAAGCCATTGAAGAGAACTGTTAAAAATTCTTGATAAGAATGTTGAAGTACAGTTCTGCATAACGGATGGTTTCTGGCAGGAATCCAAGTGTAGAAGTTTTCTGTAAGGGTCTCAGTTTTCTCTAAGGGATGGGCCACTGGGAGTTTGACCGTGCCCCAGTGAGTATATCGGCATCACAATTCAGACCTTCTCCTCCTCCTTCTTTTTCCTCTTCCTCCTCCTCTTCTTCCTCCTTCTTTTCCTCTTCCTCCTTCTCCTCTTCCTTTTCCTCCTCCTCCTTCTTCTTGTGAGGATGTCACAATGGTGCAGGAAAGACCAGTGAGGACTAGCAAGTGCATTATGTGAAATCCCAAATAATCAATAAGATTTTTATGCTGGAAAAAAAAAACAAAGGGAGATTCTGTAATTATATGATAACCTCAAAATATATATATTATTTATAAACCTATATATGGTTAAATGTGAGTGTAGAAGTATAACTTTTATATATAGATGTTCTAAGTATATTTCAGTTTTCTGTCATGAATACTTGTATGCACATATGAAGATGGAATTTGAACACAGAAAAGATACAGGGCTGATACTCATTGCCCAATTTATTCCTTTACAAAAATAGCGCATTGTCTTCTCGTAAACTGAAACAATTTTAGTGTGATCACCTCTTTCAGACAGCAGAATGAAGACAAAGGGGCCTTGCCTAATGCAATACTGTGACAGCTTCTGTAAGGCAAAGGACACTGTCCTTCAAACAAAATGGCAACCTACAAACTGGGAAAAGGTTTCATTTTTTTAATGGCTGAGTAGCATTCCATTGTGTAAATACACCACATTTTCTTTAGCTATTCATTCATTCACAGACATCTAAGACTTGGGTGCCTTTGTGTTTGGTGCATAAATGTTCAGAATGGCATTGTCCCTAGATGTGGGTGCTGTATCACAAATGCATCAGTAGGTGGCAGAGTAGAGTCAAGCTATGTCTACATTAAGTGTTCTAGGAACATCTGAATGAACAGTTGCCTAACATTCTGTCAGAAATGCAAGCCTGAGACCACCAGAGTTTGACATCAGGAGCCCTGACAGGGAGCCTGTGATGACCTTCAGCCTAGCACCAGGCAAGCACCAGATGGGTTCTCAGGACAGGAAGCAAACCAAAGACTAGAAAAACTCTGCATAGCACCAAGGACCCCAGGAAGATGACCACTCAGAAGAGCCGGGGAAGGAGCGAGCCCAACACAACCACCAGACTGATCCCATGGTATCTGGACAGGGATCTAGCCTGAGAAGAATTCCAGTCTGGTGCCATGCAGGCCTGAGCATTGGACCATGCTGGAGATGACCTCTGCCAGATGCCATAATGCTCAATGTACCAATGAGCATAGCTCTCCTGAGTTCACTCCTGAGATAAGCCCAGATGCTTCAGCAACCCCAGGCACCACTAAAAAGAACAAACAAGTGGTGGAGAAATGTAAGAGAAACAGAAGGATATGGGCACAATGAAGATAGGCAGATTGGAGATTTGAGGGTAATGAGGAACAACATGATGTGAGCAGCTGGTGAGGCCAGCTAGGACCATGTTGGGGTCCTGGCCTCTGCTACAAGAAGTAGCCACATCTGGTCCATGTCCCTGCAGCCACAAGGGTCTGTTACTACCAAAAGCCAAATGGACATCACTAGTCTGGACTGCCACCCTGGGACATGATGATGTCTGAGGGCTGAGAACTGGCCCATCCCCCACCTGGGCATCATGGGGGAAGTGGCTTTAGAGGCATGAAAGTAGAAGAGTTGATCCTGCCCTAGCCAGCTGCAGTACTTGGGAGAGTAGGCCCTATATATGTCACTAGTAGTGAGTGAGCTGGCCCTGCCACTCATTTTCTTGTTGTGCCATGGACAAGCAAGAGAACCCCTCTTCTCCCTCACCCCTCATCACCCTTAGCAGATGGGAGACCTGGCCTTGGGGTCATGAAGGCAGAAGACCTGGCCTTGTCCTTCACCAGCTCCAGCACTTGGGATTACAGACCTTGCACTTTGCCTGGGTAGCATATTACAGCTGGCCCTGGATGTGGAGGTTGTTGGAGAACCGGCCCCAAAACTGTGAGTGTGGGAGAGCCAGCCCTGCCTTTTGTCTGCTTTGTAGTGGTGTTGGCAAAGGAGAGATTCCCTCACCTCCCTTTTGTGCTCACCAACAATGGCACACAGGAGATCTAGCCCCAATGGAATAACAAGAGCAAGAAAACTGTCTGTGCCCCTCACAGGCTGCAGTATTCAGGTGCTGCAACTTGTCTTGGCAGCGCAGTAGAGCTATCCCTGAATATGGGAGTTACAAATGAACTAGCCCTGAAGATGGGAGCCCAGGAGAGCTGGTCCTGACTCTTTTTCACTTAGTGGTGAAATAAACGTGAGAGATATCCCCTCCACTCTCTTTTTCCCTGGCCAAAGTAGCAGGTGAGAGATTAGCCCTGATGGGGTTGTGAGAACCAGAGAACTGGCCCAGTCTCTTACCTGCTACATCATTCTGGAGAGCAGTCCCTGCAGCTTACCTGAGGAGCATAGTAGAGTTCTCCCAGAATGTGGGGGTTGCAGGTCCAGAACCAGGGCTTTGAATTGGCAGACTCCAACACCTATCCCATGGATGAACTGCTGGAGTGCATGAAGAGGACAGTTCTACAGAATCCAAACTGCAGGATCTCCATGACACAGGTCAATCACAGGATACCTGAGAGGAGTCCTAGTGAGGTTCCAGTATTGACAAAGAAGCAAAAGCCACAGGGCTCTTACCAGACCAAGAAGTCATTGTAATGAGCATTTGCAAGCAAAAAAAAAGAAGGAATATTGTGCTACACAATGAGATGTTTTTTCCTGTTGGGAGAGGTTGCAAGGATGGAGGGTGGGTCTGAGTGAAGAGAGATGAGTGGGATGAAGGTGGATTCTGTGAAATTAACACACACACACACACACACACACACACACACACACACACACACACACACACACATGATTTAAAAAAAGAATGACAATCTCTTCTTGGTGGAATTTTCCTTTGATAAATATGTAGTTGCCTTCATTATTGGTTTAAAATAGGTTTTGTCATCTACTAAAGTGACTTTCCCAGCTTACTTCCTAGGTCCATTTGCTTGAAATATCTTTTTCCACTCTTTTATCCTCTAGTGATGTATATTCTTGATGTGAATATGTTTCTGGATATAGTAGAAGGATGGATCCTGTTTGCAAACCCAATCTATCAGTCAGTGGGAGAATAAAGACTACCCTTTTTGAAAGTTATCAATGATCAATGTTTGTTTATTCCTTTTATTTTGTTGTTCTGGCTCCTTCCCCATGCCCTGATCTTTTGAATTGCTGGTCTGAGAGTATTTATTCCTTGGGTTTTCTTGTGTATGGCCAACCTCTTTAGGTTGGAGTTTTCCTTCAAGTGCCTTCTGGATTGATGGCTTTGTAGATAGATTTTGTCTAAAACTGGATTTGCTGTAGAGTGTCTTTCTCCATCTACTGTGATAGAAATTTATGCTGGGTATAATAGTCTAAGCTGGCACCTCTGGACTCTTAGATTTCTTTGAATATCCCTCCTGGCTTTTCTGGCTATTAGAACTAATTGAAAAGTTATGTGCTATGCTATTAGATCTGCATTTATATATTCTTTGGTCTCTTTCCCTTGAATTTTTTAATACTATTTTTTGTTCTATACACTTAGTGTTTTGATAATTATGTATGTAAGGGATTTCTTTTCTGACCCAGTCTATTTTAAGTTTTGTATGCTTCTTGTATCCTGTACCTTGGTAGATATCTCTTTCTTTAGGTTATCAAAATTTTGTTCTATGATTTTGTTGATAATATTATCTGTTTCTTTGACCTGGGTTTCTTCTACTTCCTCTATTCCTATTATTCATAGATTTAGTTTTTTCATAGTGTTCTTGATTCCATGGATGTTTGTGCCTATGTATATATTTTTCATTTGACATTGTTTTTCATCTGAAGCATTCATTTCATCTTTTGTGTCTTCAGTGCCATCTCTTGTTTTGTGATGATAAGACTTGCCTCTGAGGTTCCTGTCCCAATTCCTAAGTTCTTCCTTTCCAATTTTTCCTCTGTTTAGATTTTATTTAGTAACTCACTTTCACTTTCATGTCTTGAACTGCTGTCATCTCATTTCACTGTTTGTTGATGTTTTATAGATTTCATTAATGAACTTATTAATATCCTCAAGATCCATGAGCATATTCATATTAGCTATCTTGTCTTGTGTTTCAGCTATATTGTATTTCAGGGCCCACTGTAGGAGGACTATTTAGCTCTATTGATGTATAGATGCTACATATTTTTGTAAAAATTCACTAGTAAGTCATATACTGGAAGTACACATGTAAAATTTTAGATATATTTACTAATATTTATATATAGTTTTATGATTTATCAAACTGATAGTTCAATGTCGTGACTTTGAAACATTTTATTTAAAAACATTTTATTGTCTCCTTCACCCAAAGTACTAGTACTTCCTTGTTCTTTTCCCTTGATGTGGAATGTTGACAACACTGACAGCAACTGTAATAATAGGAATGAGGTAAACATACTTTTATTAAGTGGCATATTGTCTTCAATATTCTTCGTAGCCTTTCAGTCTTTCAGTAAATGCAGTATGTGGATTTGGGATCTTCTTGTCTTATTAAAACAAAAGAACAAAGCAAAAATTTCTACATGGGTAGTGAAAAACTGGGAACTTTATCTTTCATGCATGTGTTCTTCATGGGCATTAAGCAATTTCACTTTACTAATGTGTATATACAGGTTACAGTAATTAATTATGTATTTCTTGATCTTTAAGAATCAAATGAATGCTGGAGAGATGACTCAGCAGTTAAGAGCACTGAATGCTCTTCCAGTGGAAGCAAGTTCAATTCGAAGCACCCACATGGCAGTTCACAACTATCTGTAACTCTAAGGTCTGACATCCTCACACAGACATACTTCCGGGCAGAATAGCAAGTCACATAAAAAATGAAAATGAATAAATATGTAAACAAATTAAAAAAGCTGAAAAGAATCAAATCCTTAATCAAAAAGATTGAGGTATAATAAATAAAAGTAATAAATATTTATGTGTGACTAATGCTATCTAAAGTTACAATACAAATATGCATTATCAAAATTGTTCTAGGTCTGAGACAAGTTATCAGTGTACATTCTACCACAAATTTATTTAACTCCTTACATAGTGCAGGCATTTCTTGAACTCACAAATCTTCCTTCCAGAGTATACTGTGATTACAACTATAAGTCATAATGCCTGCCTCAGAAATTATTATGTAATATATCATAAAATTATTGTGTTTCATCACTGAACTTTTACTCAACTAGAGCTAGAGAAAATACTGTCTGGTGTAAACAAAATGTCCATCCAGGGTTTATAAACAGAGATTATAAAAGCCTAAAGATCTGAGAAAATCATTTGGTTAACATTGACGATGAAAATCTTCATACATTTCTGAATGTTACTTGACTGTAAGGCAAAATGTTTCAAAGTATTTAATAAAGACAAATGCCATCTATGCACAGTGGATTTTCTTAAGTTCCATAGCCAGTAATACTGATTGTGATTTGTGACAGAATTTCAATCGTATTATTTACATATTCCCTAATCTTCAATTTATGTGAGGCTCAAAGAAAATTTCTGTATCACTTTCAATTCATTCATTAATAAAAGTAATCTTTTTCCACTAAGTGAATGCAAAGTAAGTAGGCCACCAAGAACTCAGAAAAATATCCTTGGTTGTCTGAGTATAAAAATCTATTCTTGCATAAAATTATGGTATGTATTCTAAAATATTTTAGAAATAGAAGCACAATCTATAAACTTTCTGATTGTTTGTTTTATGAGACAATGAGAAAAAGATAGGAATATGATTCATTTGTTCACCTTCTCGTTACTACTAGAAGCTTCTGGATGAGTCTGGATTAGGTTTAGGAGCATAGTTATAAGGAGATATTTTTGTTTATAAGGACATAAGAATGCACATGACTCAATATCTGTCAACAGGGATCTAGGCAAGGACTATAAGGTCAGACCCGCAGGTGGGAAAGTATAGACACAGTGAAATCACTTTGACAATTGACCACCATTTAAAGATTCACCTTTCTCCAAACATAGACCAGTTGTCTGCAGTGAGCAAAGAAGTGTTCTTTTGAATAAAATACTAGGTAGCATCAGCAGAGACAAATATTCTTATGTTTTCCTAAGGACTACAGAGTCAGTATTTTAGAGTTTGTGAGATGTATAGTCTCATTCGTGAATATGCCTATATTGGAATAAAAAAGCCATTTTACCAAAGTTAAAGTAACTAAGTGAACCTGACCATATTTCAATATAGGTGTTCTTACAAGTAAATGTCTACATACACCCTTGCTGAACTCTGACCTAAATCAGTACCAATGCCATAATTTGGAACCAGCATAACTGACTATTTTTGTCCACATAAGAAAGGTAGATTGATGTTTAAGTTACTTGTTCACAGATCTATCTAAACACATCTAACAAGAGATTGGAAGGTGTAATTCAGAATGATGTTTATTAAGACGAAGTTTCCTCATGACAAATAATTTATATCATATCATTCTCAAGAATGATCAAGTAGGAAACTGAATTTCTTAGTAAATATATGACTATTTTCATGATGTCATTCAAATGACACCTGAGGTCTTGGATATATTACAACCATATATTCTTCTTTCTCCCAAAGCTGAAATATTTTTATTTCATTTAATAGAAAAAAAGGGAGTCATCATGCATTCTGTAGAGTCCAAATGAGAAGAGCAATTTCTACTGACACCATCAACCTGGTTCAAAAGAAGTCACAGAGTGCAGTTCTGAATTGCTGTATTTCCACAAGCATTTTATTGCTCCTTCTCCCATTATAAAAATGGCAAAGAGCTCTGAAAATGAAAATTTTTCCTCAGGGACAAATTCATACGGATTTATTATCTTCCCTCAAAGGAATGGTATTGAGCCATTTTTATAGCCAAAAGTTACTTTTATTTTCAGAATAGAAAATATTTCTCTTGCACTCTTGCGGTATGTGAAGAGACAGTTCTACTAAGGACATCTGCCACTACGACATTCACCAAGAAAACCATCAGTGACATTATCCCCATGCTTTCCCAGAATTCCTTTGGCCACCAGCCAGAGATTTACATGTAGAAATCTTGTTAGGCTTGTGTGAGACACCAACCAAACAGGTATCCTCAGCCTCATATATGGTACACTTCCCCCACAGAGTATCATATATCTTCTGCTGTCATACTGTTACTCTTGGCTTCTAGATCTCTGGATTTAGGATTTTATTGCTTTATTTCAGTGTGATTTGTTTATAAAACATCTTGCAGCAAGGTGCCATATATTTCAGCCTGACCTCAACCTCACTAGGAGTAACCTTGAACTTCGGACTCTCTTGCCTCCAGCTCTCCAATGCTGGGATTACAAGTATGTGCCACTATTCCCAGTTTGAAGAGTTTGGTAGTTTAAGAACAATTTTGTCCTTCGTAATTATGACACTTCAGTTTGGGGACTTCATTGCCAAGTCTATAAGCAGCTATACCTCTATTGGTTTTGCTGAGTAGAGCCTTTCTACATCTGACAAGAGATAGAAGTGTGTGGCTGAAATACTTAGAGGAAAGTTTTGCATACATGTGGCTCCATATGGCTCAGTTCTTTGGAAGAAGTCTTAAATCCATAAACTCATTTACCAATGCACTGACAAGGATCTTTTTTGATTGCTTCAATCCTATTACATCCACTAGAATCTGATTAATGGGGGTTACAAGGAGGTCAACTGTGGCCATACCTCTGTGTTACAATTCTCTCTAGTCCTCAAATTTCTCTGAAGCATTCTTTGAAATCCAGGTGGAGAGCTCCATGACTCACAAAGCCACATGCATGCTGACAAAACTTTCACTCCTACATTCTGGGACAGTGGTATAATCTGTATGTGGTTAGTTTTTGCACAAAGCTGAATCAGTGAAGGAATGTTGCATTGGAATAGAAGAAGCAGAGACATGTCATAACCGTAGAAAGCAAGCCACAAGATCTCACAGCCACTAGGACTCCTGTTTCCAAATAAAATATCTCTCTCTTCTGATTGCTTCAGGGTTATCTTTAATCTCTATATTTCTCTATAAAATCTGTTTAAGCCAGCCAAAATATTTCTACTACTGAGTTTTTTTTCTACAGTTCTTTTTTTCCTTTTGATCCCATTCTAGAACTGTTCTCCAATGTCTGTTCACATAAATGGAAGATCTTTCCAATAATCACTTCAAAACTACTGCACCTTCAGTCAGTCATCATCTCCAAATCTGTTGGTATATTTTGCATCTTTGTCACAAGAACTCCACCCCCCGACACACACAAACATTCTCCCATGCACATGTCAATACCAATATACCACCAATGTTTATCTCAGTCTCTGTTGCTTTAGAATGAACCACACAGAGGGCAATATGCAAGTATGAAAAATAGACATTTGCTTTTCTGATGGTTGAGAAGACTGGGGTCAAGGTGTTGGCAGGTAAGAATATGCTCCCTGCTTCCACAGTATGGTTTCTTTGTTCTTGAAGGGATGAGTCTCAAATAAAAACATCTGATGGAAAAAATGTAATGTCCTGAAGTTTCTGTCAAGGACATTAGTCAATCCACACAGGTAGCTTGATCATTTTTCCAAAATGCTCTTAATCTTAATACCACTGCAACTGATACTGTAAACAGGAATTTTTCAAGAGGATTCAAATTCTGTAATTCAAACGACAGCATAAAAACATGACTAATAACTTTATAGGTTTCATATAAATTGATAGATAATGAATATTGTTTTGCCTAGCAAACAAATGTTATGGTCTCTGACATGCTTATGCATGATACCCATTAAATTGACTCACAGCCCTTATAACTCCCCAATAAAAACTAGACATAATGATATTCCTTCCACAAATAGAAAACATTTGCCAACGAAAACATTTTTAACACAGCTAATAGAGAATTACCAACACTTACATTCTGAAATTCTCCCCAACTCGCTTCTGAATTTATAAATTATTTCTAATTAAAATTGCTCAGAACTATAAACTCAAACTGTAAGTCAAGAAAAAATTACAAGTACTATCAGAATTTATGGTGCTATTTAGCTCCAAAATGTTTCATAGTTTGATAAATCCACTTGGAGTAACACTTCAGTCAGAACTACAAGGGTGATTCTCCTGTGGTTCCTGAAATTGTGGGCAAAAATACCACAGCTTTTTAACTTTGTCTTTGAAATACATAGGTTATAGATTTTTGTACTATCCAGCTTATTTTTATGCAGGCATGAGAGTTTTCATTATTTCTTTGCAGTATGATTTCTTGCCACCAAAGGATACTGCCTGCCAAAGCTCCTCAATCAGAACACTGCTGTGGAAGTCTTATGTAGCACTCCTTACTCGTGCTAAATGAAAAGATGGGTTGGATGCTTTTTTGAGATCCAAGTGTTAATTGCTTCCCAATAATACAGTTAAACTGTCTGCTTTGTGGCACAGCACCATTCAGAAAATGTTGCTGAAGGAGGCCTGCTAAGTTGATTGTACTTCTAGATAATTAATTGAAATGAGAAAGACAACCAAAATTTCTGTAATGTATTTTTTTTTCAGTCCCCTTGTATAACAAAGCTTCTCAATTGCTTCACACCAGAGATTTCTCCCTCAGCTGAATGTTCTTCATTTCATTCAGCTTACCAGTGAATCCCTCCTGATGTTCAAGGAGTAGGGGATACAGGTAAAGCTATTGAGATAATGTCAGAAAATAACTAAATAGTTTTATACTTATTTAAAATCTACCTCTTCAAAAACTGTATTAATTTCAGATTTTGGTCAGATTCATGCATTTGTTTGTGTGAAGGTTTTATTTTAGTGTGAAGGAACCCACTTGCATCAATTTTCCAGAAAACAAACAAACAAACAAAAACAAAATAAAACAAACAAAAAAAACCCACAGCATTTTCTGGTTTGGAGGAACAGAATATCAGTGAGCTGCATGTTTTCCTATGCACATGTTACTACCATCAATGTCATATGTCCAAAATTTCTAACATTCTGGAATTTTTTCATTGTGTCTTTATCTAGCATTAGTTATGAGACAAATTTTTTCTTGTTCTTAAACATTTTGAAATAGTATGTTAGGAAATGATTATACCTAAGATCTAGGATTTTCTTCAGTATTGTGGTATTCTTTCTTCTATATTACTGTGATTTAGCAAAAGCACACCTTTCTTTGATAAAATATCTTCTTAAGTAGCCTGGTATTCTATTAATATAACTCAGTTATACTTACCCTATACATACTCATCTGCATCTTCAAAACAGTTCCTTCAATTGATGTTATATTATTTCCTATAATTTTATAATCCACAGTCCAAGAATAAAACCACACTTATCAACAAAATTGTTTAAATGAGAAAGAGAATAAAATTGAAGCATTAGTTTTACTCTTATTTTGATTCCCATTCTCATCAACCATATGGATTAGGTGACAGAAAACACATAGTGAAATAGGTGGAAAGAGTGATCAATTGGTCAATAAATAAAGGTAATAGATACATCAATGATAACAAATATGTTAAATGTTCTCAGGTTTCACAATATGTGATATATAAATTCATTGTCAAGTTTATAAGATGGAGAATCATACAAGAAATGCACCTCTGGGCATTCCTACAGAGGATTTTCTTGTTCGGAATAATTGCCCTAGGAAGATCCAGCAGGGGTGCCATCCTGAGCTTGGGCCTTGGGCTGCATTGAAAGGAGAATGTTAGCAAACCACAGTGCAGTATCCAATGTTATCCATATCCTGATTGTGTACACAACAAAATCAGAGCCCTTAAGCTCCGACTGCCATGAATTTCCTCTCACTATGGACTGTACACTGGAACTGTTAGGTAAAATAAGACTTTTCTCCATTAATTTGTTTTTGTAAGATATTTTATTACAACAAAGAAAAAATAACCAAGACATAATGGATATGACATATCTAAACTCTTGAATCATAATCTTTCTTCATATTTTCCTTACGGCATTAAGGAATTGAACCAAGAGCCCAGCCCATTGCTACTGAGCTGTATGCTAATCGCCTTTGTTCTTAGTCTGATTACTCAACAATCATTATGCTTTTGTAACAAGCCTTGATTGTTACTTTTAAGGTAATTCCCTCTCTTCTCTTATAAGTAATAACATTTTAATAAATTTCATAATATTCAAATTGCTGTTGTCCTGATATATTTTCATAACCCAAAGAAATCAAGTTTTGCCTAATGGTTCTCACTAGTGCCTCTACAAACAAAATGCAAAGCTAGTATATTTATTTATAATACAGTTTTTTATAGAACTTTAGATTAAATATTTCCAAATAAAATTATGTTTAAAGAGCCAAGGTGAGCCAGGGAGGTGGTCTAGTGGGTAAGAAATCTTGCTGCAAGCTTGATTACCTGAGATATATCCCAAGGTCCTAATTGGTGGAACAAGGCCTAATTGGTATAAGGAGAAAAATTAAACACAGAAGTTATCCTTTAACACACACACACACACACACACACACACACACACACACACCAGAGACATACACACACACATATATATGAATGCATATATATATATTTTTTTTTAAGAAGAAGGAAGATTTAATACCCAACATGTGATACTTGGAAAGTGTTTAGCTTTCTTTCAGATAACAGTTCTCTCAGTAAATGTGCTTCTGTCCTTGTCTTTATCTATGTAAAAGTGAAGAGAAGACAATGTAAATCAACTGTTAAGATTCACTTAGCAATCCACCCAGTTAAATCCTACCAAAAGGAATAGTGTGTTTTTATTTTTAAGTGTCCTTAGTTACCCTATGACAATTGTTCAATTAATATGTAAAGAGATATAGTCAATCCATATTTACCTAAAATAGCCCTAAAGCATGATATAGGAAATAACTGCACAAACTATGGTGAGGCTTTTGTCTGTTTTTTTCTTCTTCTCCTTTCTTTTATTTTACTTTATCCTTCTTCTGTCTCCATTCTTGCTTCCCTTTTCTCTCTTTCCTAACTACAAGCAAGCAAAGAAATTCCAGTTTATAATTTAGAGTTAAGGAACTTGTGCTTTCAGTATATAATAGATAATTATGAAATTATAACATCAGTGACCTCTCTCCAATGTGAGGATGCTTGTGATGCAACACCAGATATAATTAACTTGCTATTAGGAATATGAAATTCTTGACTCTAATAATCATATCTTAGTTATAGGACATACATCTTAATATTAGAAGTATAGAAACTGTTACCTCATTTGAGCTGTTCCATTGGTCTAAATTTATTTATAAAGAAAGAAGTGAAAGGTAATAAAAATGATTTTAGTGGGAATTTAAGTACTCTTGTGTCCTTTCAGTCTCAGTTCTGGGACGGACCCTTTATGGCTTGATTCTGTGTAGTCTAAATGTGCTGCCACTGTCTCTGTGAGTTCATATGTGCATCAATACAGTTGTGTCTGAAAGACACTCTTTTCTTGCAGCCATCCATTATCCCTGTCTCTTAACAATCTTTCTGCCTCCTCTTCCACATAGATACCTGATCTTTAAGTAGATAGGTTTGATAAGACATCCTAAATAGGACTAGGTGTTCCAAAGTCTCACACTCTCTGTGAGTTATCCAATTTTGAGTATCTCTGTTAATTCCCACTTGATGTAAGAAGAAACTTCTCTTATGTGCTAAGAGAGACACCAATTTATGTGTGTATAAATGTCATTAGGATTCATTCTATTGTTGTATGACTTTTTTAATATTTATTTATTACTTCAGGTTACATCTCCAACACAGTGTCCTCCTTCCACCCTCCCCCCATTCCCGCCCTCACACCCTCTACCCCCTATCCCTTCCATCCCACTCCTCTGGAGTGGAGTGTCCCTACATAACAGTCCTTCACCCCATTTCAGCAGTCATATGAGGGCCAAGAGCCTCCTCATACACTGGGGGCTTACAAGGCCGACTTTATCAGAGTAAAAGTATTATGTTTACCCTGGGCCCCTTTACAGTGTCAGGTATTGGAACTGTCTCATTGTCAGTGTATCTTTTTTTTTTTCCAAGGATAAAGTACGTTTTTATTTATATTCTTATGGTAAAAGGGAAAGCCTTATCTTGCAAGACAATTCTTGGGTAGTATGTACAACATACTTTTTATTTCCATGGAATGGAATCAAACACTGACTGAGACTACAGAATATACACCAGAAATCAGCAAATGATGGCAACAGAGTAGGAAGAAGATAAAGAAATGAAACCAGATGACATGAAACCCTTCCCTGGGATCTGTTTACCACAGCCAGAGCCAGGGCTGGGGCACACAGTGGCAACAGGTTCCAGGACAGGAAGAAAGAAGTAGGGTGGGTAGGTTGTCCTGGGCTGTGGGTTTCTTAGAAAAACACACAGAAAGAAATGAAAATTTGATCATTACTTTATGAACCTGTCGCTTTACAATATTGACATCATCAGAAATGGAGGCATTTCATTCATATTCAAATTTCAGTAGCATGAAATAAATATCAAAATGCCATCACTGGCTCTTAATACAAAACCTCTACCCACCTAAAACCCCCTCCCTGTCCCACCCACAAATAGCCACCCCGCCACTCCTGGAGTCGTTCACTGCTGCCATCGCCTATACATACCCTGTCACATGGCCTTCTGTAAGGCTGGCTCTGTGCGCTTAAACAACTGAAGAATGAATATGCCAAGGATCCTGCAGATCTGTTTCTGCTTTCCTTTTAGACCACAAACTTCTTCAAGAATCTGGCCTTTCAACAGGAGCAATATAGCTTTTCCAAAAAATAATCCTTCCGAGGTAGAGGGTATTAGTTCTGATTACTCCAATCTGTTAAAACTGCTCAAAGTAGAGCAGTTCACAGACTCACAGAGTCCATCAAACAGAGGTGAGGGGAAACTGGGAGGAGAATCTAGCAGGGCAGGTGTCCTCCAGGCACATTCTCTGAGGTCTGGAGGAGCTTGTGGGGTGGGCAGGACACCATGTACTCAGAGGTCTGGCCGGAGGTCTGTCCTCCACAGAAAGAGCTGCCAAGTTACCGTGTTTTGGCTTAAAATTTCTGGTGGGGACAGGAACCCCTGAAAGGATTACATTGAAAAATAGTGGACACAGAGAAGGGAGTGAGAGCTGTTCTATGCAAAAGTTACAATTAATAAAGAGAAAAGGAAAATAAAGAGTCTTTTCAATGGCTTTGAGGGTTCTAATGATGAAGTGAAAGGGGGATGAGACAATGGGGACGACAGTTTTTATTGCTGGTCTGCCCAGCATGGCTTAGCTGGCCTCCTTCCGGAGTTTTTTCCTGTTCAGGTGCTCTTCAGGATCAGACTCTGAGCTGGAGTCTGAACCCCAATCGAAGGCAGAGATGGTGCCTCCCTTGGCGTTTTTGTAGAGGCTGTTGTCTGAGGAGGGGTAGTAGTTCCTCTGTGGTTGGGCGCTTCACCTTGCCTTCTCAGGTGCACAGACTTGTTGCTACAGAATAGCATTCTGCCGCTTGAGCTCATCAATGTCTTGCTGGTGCTTATGGATTTTCCTTCTCATATACTGGATATATTCTGTTGATTTGTCTAGGATTTGGGCCCAGGGTGCCGCAGACTGAAACCTCCATTGCTCTTCCTCGCTCTGCAGTCATCTTTATCACTCATTTCCTGTGGCACAGGGAAAGGCCACTGCAAAGGCAGTTGGGGGAAGGGCAGGAGGAACGGGAAGCCACCACCACCACCAACAAGCCCAGTGCCCCCATGGACACACTCACTGACTCTTTCACTCCCTTGCTAGCTCGCTGGCTCCCTCCCTCACACACACACACACACACACACACACACACACACACACACACACACACCATGGGCAACAACCACCTCACTGTAACACCGGATCAATGACAGCAGCGCAGGTGTATCTTGAAGGCAGTTCACTGTTGTAGGTCATGGGCTTTGCAACTAGATGATATTGATGATTACGTTTTTCCTCTAGTAGCATACACAATACCTTCTAGTACAATAAATAACAGTATCACACTCTTAAGCAAGAAGCTATCTGCAACAATACCCAAAGGGAAAATTGTATTTGTGCAAAGGAATGTCAATGGGTGTACAATCACACACCAGGGCAACTCGATTCCCGGGGAGTAAATGGCCAGCACAGGATGACATCAGTGGTATCTCTGTGTACCACAAAATAAAACTACATACTTTTATTTGTGCGATTTTTAATATACTATTTGTGTTTTTCCTGTTCTGAATTTTGGTTTTTTGGGTGGTTTTTGTTTCTTATTTTTTGTTGTTTAGAAAGAAAGAGAGAGATAAATTACAAAAACTTCAGTGGATATAAAGTGGGGAGGATCTAATAGGATCTGGTGGAAGGGAAATCATGATCAAAATATATCGTCTAAGAAATTCAAATTAAAAATGAAAATCTGCATACAAAAATAAATGTAATTAGAAAACTATCTTTAATAGAACTATCTAGGCTTTCTGTGGGGTAGGATCCCATTCAGTGTGGCTATAAGAACAATATACTGAGTGAGACAGACATAGTTATGATTCAAAATTAAATAACAGGAAGTCAAGTTATTAAAAGTTTAACAAAACAACACTAAAATAAATGAATAAACTTCTGTCCTAAGTTTACTTTTTTAAATGTTGAATCAATGTTAGCTCACTTTGCATGTAGAGGTGTATTTTCAGATTCACTATATCAGAATTCAGTCTAAGGTAATTTATATAATGCTCAATCATTATTGACATATGGAAGTATTTCCTAAACACCATGAGTCATGATATTGGTTAAGTTTTACAAAAAGTAATTCAGGTGTGTTTCTTAATTTAATGGACACTGATAAATTTAGACATGTGTACAACTGCTAAGTTAGAGCATTTGAGAAATGTGATTCCATGAAGCATAATGAGCTAATTGTGGGATTTCTAGTTGTAAAGAATAATAACTTGACATGAGCAGTGACAGATTGTTCATGAAAAGAAAACCCAATTTATTCCTTTCTGTTTTTTTTTTCTAAGCACTTCAGAGTTTCAGAACACTAATTAGAGGAACATATTAATCCCCAAAACTATTAAGAAAGTAAATTTGTCCTTCCTAAGAGCTCCCTGTACTTTTACCATTTTTTAGCTGCATTGGAGAACTAAACTCCTAAACTATAGTAAGAAAGCCACAGTCGAGCCATTTGCAGACTAGACATCCATTGCTTTCTCATCAGGAATACTTGGAAACGTAGTTATTTTACACCATGCAAAGCAAACAAGTTGGTAGTGTATCTTTCTTAGAACAATTAATGCACACTTTTTCCTCTTGGTATCTCTGAAATATATGCTTTAATTTGCATTAAGAATTACAACCCATTCTTGTGCACAGCCACAAACATTGTTATTGCCTAATAGGGTGTTGGTTTTCTTCCTGTGTGTTTTTATTCATAATAGAATCCTCCTCGCATGCTGTTGCATATATACTTATCAATCACATATGGAAAATCACAGTGATTAACTTTGGGGAGTATATTATATTGTATATATAAAAATATAATATATATAATATTTATATATTATATAGAAATGTAAAATTATAACATATGTATTTATATATATAACATATAAATAGTAAGAATTCCAAGCTTTTAACCATCACTTTTGTTTTTGATTTTTGTTTCCCTCAAAACCTTGCAATGACTGCTTTTCCAAGATTGTGATCTGAAAGGAAATCACTTGAAGGGCAGGAAATTTATTTCTCAGCAATGTTCCAGAGGTCTCAGACCACTGCCACTTGGCCCTTTCACTTTGGAACTCTGTTTAGAAACATCAATACAGACAGTGTTCATCTCACACCTACTAGAAGGAAAGGGAAAGGTGAATCTGGACTCCAATATAGCCTTAAAGTAGATGCCACCCAGTGACTTCCTTTTCATTTAAATGTGTCTCCACTTCCTAAAACATATACTATATATGTAAAATGCCATCACTGTTATCCTAGCCTTTTAGGGGCATTTATTATCTAAACTGTAATACAGCACTGTTATTTACCTTTCCTGTAGGAGAAAAATGTGGAAGTATATCAAGGTAAGAGCACAGAAAGACCAACTTAAAATGATATTGACACACACGTGCCAATTTTAAACACTGTGAATGACACCATCCATTTGTAGTCTTTTGCCAAATACAAGATTGTATTTGAGATAATTTTTGGTTAAAGAAAAGAGCAAGTTTATTCAAACAATTTATTAACTAAGAATGTCCAAAAAGGCAGAGGTGATCACTGTTGTTAGTCATATTGCATTTGTAGATACCTGTGGAAACTCAGACACTACCATCAATAATCCCTCTTCACCCTGTAGTACAACTAAGTCAGTGTAGAAATTATAGTGTTGTTGCTAGGGGCTAACTCATCAATTGGGCGGACAGCTTTTCCTTGCTTCTCTTCCTTTCTGCATTTTATATCACCTAATATTCAGCAGGAAGTTCTCTTCTTCTTTACTGTCATGAAAGGATGGAATCCATTGAATGTCTGCAAAAACTTCCTAAGTCTTTCTCTCCCTTTACAATAAACAACTTTATGATCCCTTCAGAACAAAAATCTCCAGGTTTACAAGCTTTGATATTTGAAATGTTTGAGTTAGAATATAAATAATGAAAAATACCATTGTTTATATTTGTAAGTATTTCAGGGCCATTTGTTCAATAAAATAGCCCATTTCTACCCATCCCATACATAATAAATTAATTTATGATGCATAGGCTCAGACCTTGAAAATCTTGAAGTTTGTCTTCCAAAAAAGGCATGGCTCCCATAGTTCTGAAAAGGAAATCGGGTACAATAAAATCACTATTATAGTATACTTCAATTTTAAACTTATGAAGTTTGAGGTTTATGACTTGTGGAATAAGAGTCATAATTAGTATGTTAGTTTCGATAGACTGTAGTCAGGAACCACAGACACACACACACACACACACACACACACACACACACACACACAGAGAGAGAGAGAGAGAGAGAGAGAATTTACATTACCTTATTTTTTTCTCAATATGTTGAGATAAGTATTTCTAGACATGATAGATCTTCGAGGTTCTTTTCATGTGAAATGTTAGATATGCTAAAATAAAGGTAAATGGCTTTGAAGTACAATTATAACTTGGTTTATGACAATGCTATAAGTTGTGTATTATTAGCTAAACAATTGAATAGTTTTTAATTCTAATGCATTCAAAATGTCCAGAGAAATCGTATATTTTTCTCTTGTGTTAATATGAAGCTAAAGAAATTCTCTTTTCTGGGACCTGTCCTCATAAAAAATATGTACATCGGCTAAAAAAAAGGACTATTTTTGAGAAATTTTCAGCTAGTGCTGCTACAAAACATGAGGGGATACTAGAAAAAGGATAGATCGTCTCAAAGAAAAAAAATTTAAAAACCCTAAAGCAATTATTTAATTATTCATTTAATTGTTTATTTAATTATTTAGATGGCTTTTCAGATGGAAGAAAATTCACTCAAATAATTCAAATATAATGTTTGTTTTAGATAACACTGTGTGAGAGGTGACAAGCAACAAAGACTGACCAGTGTCAAGGAGTGTTGACATTGAATAAAAAGAATAAGAACTCTAGGAAAGAAAAAAAGTCATGTGATTTTTTTCCAATTGATAATTATGTTGTAGTAGTGGATGTAGAAAGATGGGGTGTGAAGTCATAAACCAAGAATTAAATAAAGTCAGTGTTAGTTGACCTTCTACCAAAACAAGGGCATTCTTGATAAGTACTTAGTTTCAAAGAACACTTGAAGACTCTTCTAAAGTGTGATTTAAGGATATTAAGTGATAATGAGAAGGGGGAAAGGCAGAAGGGATGGTTACGGCCAGTGCCCTGTGCATGTGATATCACATACACCCGCTCGTCTTTATAAGCCAAAATAAAATAGGTTTCTAATTTGAAGCATTTAATCAGTTCGTTTACTTCATCTCCAGTCTTGTGTTCCCATTAATTGAATCTGAGAGATTTCTATTTATTTCTGCTCAGAAGACTTAGTACAGGAATATATCCAATTAAATGGATATATCTTTAAGTAACAGTTCAAATATTTGTAAATTTAAAAACAAATTATGGAACAATACAAATACATAAGCGTCCTTATATAAGACTAATCCAGAAAATAAATGCAATACAAAGAGACAAAGAAAATGAAGATAAAGTTAATGTAGTTTTTGAATATAATGATTGGCTTCACCTTTATTTTAGGATATAAAAGTTGCTAAAATGTTACTTTTAATCTAATGAATGAGGAGAGGTCATATAACAGAAATTTACAATGATGACACTGAAGAAAATAAGCCAAAATGAACTAACCCCCCCCCCCAATTAAAACATGGTGTTACAGGAAAAACATCCGTATGCCGCTCATGGGAGTGGGCCACATGTGGGAGAAGAGAAAGTAGTCCTAATGATGAAAGAAGTGGCATTTTGAACTATAAACAACGTGTTCTTCAATCTTGTTCCCTGTGCTCAGTTCCTGTTTTCATATATTAGAGCTGGAGCAGGTCAAGGGAGCTGAGGGATAAGGAATACGCTACCTTGGATTTTCCATACAGCTAAGGTCTAAGGTGAGGGACAGAGTTAATCTCCTAGAATATTCCAAAGCTTTCATCCCTTTCCAAACTAAGGGAAGGACTGCTGAGTAAGATTTACTTGAGGAATAAGTGAGCATGAGCAGAACATGAGAACACAGGAAGGATTTTAGTGAAACAAAACAGCTCAGAGAGGTTCCCATATGAGGCCCTCCTGACCACATATAGCTCCTGGAAAAAGGGCTACATAGAGGAGAGATCTTCGTGTTAGATGAGAAAATCTAAGGAGATCTCTACACTTAGAGAGGCAGAGTGAGGCTTCCCACAGTGCAGAAAGCTTCCTTCTCATTCCTGAAGCTTGAATGCCTTTGAGAGACTTCTCATACTCTAATCTGAGGGCCTGACAAGTGCTGAAGCCATCCTAATATCGTGATGTAGGCTAGAATTTAGGGAAAAAATCAATAAAAACAATCCCACCTCAATTATTTATTAAGATTCTGGCCCCAAGCCCACTACACACACAAACACACACACACACACACACACACACACACACACACACACACACACACA
>CAJQZJ010032464.1:11485001-11532480 GCA_907164525.1 Lophiomys imhausi
ACACACACACACACACACACACACACACACACACACACACACACACATATACACACACCCTGGAAGTATCACTGAAGAATGAACCTTCTCAGTATACATTTAACTTACTCTAATTTTTTCCCATAAAATATTTGTGACTTTGCAAAATAATACACGAGATATAAGAAAGCAATGTGACTAAAAATATACCAAGAGATTGGTGAAATATGTAAATAACAAAAAACAGAAAATGACTATTATAGAGAAAACATAAATGGGAATTTTCATCAGAAAGTGAAACATACCCCATGTTAAGAATCCTATAGATGAACAATAAACATTAGAAAATAACAGTTTACCCCCTGGAAATACTCAAGCATGACAGAAAGTCTTAGAGTCCATCACTTTTATCTCTTCTGCATCCTTTCACTTCTGAAGGACCCTTTTCACTCCCATAAGACAATTGAATAATCTCCCTTATTTTTGTTTAGAACAAATGTCCAGCGATTTATTCTGTTCTTGTTATTAAAATATGAAAACTGAGTAACGTGAAATACAGAAATCTATTTCTCATTATCTTGGAAGCAGGAAAGGCTAAGGTGATGTCGCCAGCACGTTCAGTGTTTCTACTAATTTCCACAAAGAAGCTTTAGATGATGAACCCTGTATTCTCACATTATGGGAGTAATAGAACCATGAAAGAAGCAAGTACTGTATTTTTTTTTAACTTCATTACTTAATCAGGTCTTAAATTGAAAGGGCCAAAATTTGGAATTTTGCAGTGTGGATTGAGTTTCTAAATGAGTGGTGTAACAGATTTTCCTTATAATCTCATTGTGTGAAGGAGGCATGTGTAAAATGTTTTTATATAAAATTATTACATAAAATAAAGTATTTTACTATTGGCTAATGATATGCCACATAGGATTCCAGGGGTTCCTTTCTGGATGAAGACTTGTTTTCAGTGTTGGTATTCTCTGTGACTGGAACATGTGTGTAAGGGGATGTACATACATATATATATATATGCATGCTAGACAAAGCATATAGTACAACATTATGCTCAGAGTCAGTGCTTATTCTCTTCCCCATTATAGAATAGTCTCCTAGAATATTTTCTACTACCATTTGTATTAAACATATAAATGATTAATCTTGTTTTTCATCTTAATCTGATCTGGGATCAATTAAGAGATATGACTCTGGTAAGGTGTGTGAGGTTAACTGCGAGGAAGGATTAGAGAGGAGAGGACCATCCTCCAGAATGGAAAATATCTTCTTCTGGAGGTCCTGATATGAAGATGTCAGAGAAAAAAGCAGTGGTACATTTACCTACCTACCGTCACTTCTTGCTAGTAAGTGCATCTCCTTAGGAGCTTCCCTTACTGCTGTCACCATCTTCCAGTCACATTGGACCCAGATTTTATGGTTTGCTAATGTAGACGGAAGACCAGGGGCCTTCAAAGACAGATTGTGACTTCCAAGGAAAGCATTCAGCCTCATGAACTGTGCAGCTCCTAGGTTCTAATATCATGTAGTATACAGACAGCCATGTTGGATTACTTAGCCAGTATTGTTTAAGCTAATCTAGTAACTCTGCTTTGTCATCAATAGGCTATCAGTTGTATCCATCTAGATAATCCTTACAAACTCAGCATACAATAAAATTGTAAAATAGATTTCATTTCAGCATATTAATCAGTGTGTAGAGTATACAGGTAATAGACAATAAATAATATAATAAACACATAAACATTCTTAATCATCAGAGAAATGCAACTCAAGATGACTCTGAGATTCCATCTCACACCTGTCAGAATGGCTAAGATCAAAAGCTCAAATGACAGTACATGCCGGCGAGGGTGTGGAGAAAGGGGAACCCTCCTCCATTGCTGGTGGGAGTGCAGGCTTGTGCAACCACTCTGGAGGTCAGTATGGCGATATCTTAGAAATCTTGGAATAGCTTTGCCTCAGGACCCAGCCATACCACTTCTGAGTATACAACCAAATGACTCCTCATCAAATCACAAGGAAGTTTCCTCATCTATGCTCATAGCAGCTTTATTTGAAATAGCTAGAAACTGGAAACAACACAGATGTCCCTCAACCGAAGAATGAATTAAAAAACTGTGGTACATCTATACAATGGAATACTACTCAGATATCAGAAACAAGGAATAATGCAATTTGCAGTCAAATGGATGGAACTAAAGAAGCTCATCCTGAATGAGCTAACCCAGACTCAGAAGGATGCACATGACATCTATTCACTTATAGTCGGATTTTGGCCATATAGTACAGGATATCTGTACTACAACCAACGCACCAAAGGGAATATGGACATAGACTTTTTGTTTGTTTGTGTGGTTTTTTTGTTTTTTGTTTTTTTTTTTTTTTTAGTTTTCTCTCCCTGGCAATGAGACCCTTTTTACTGGTGGTACTGCCTTGTAGGCCCCCAGTGTATAAGGAGGCTCTTGGCCCTCATATGACTTCTGAACTGGGGTGGGGGACTGTTATGTAGGGACACTCCACTCCAGAGGAGTGGGATGGAAGGGTTTGGGGGTAGAGGGTGGGAGGGAGGGGCTGGGAAGTGGGGAAAGAGGACAATATGATGGAGATGTAACCTGAAGCAACAAATAAATAAATTTAAAAATTAATAATAATATAATAAACACATAAACAATAAAATAAATAAGTTTTAAAGGTAAAAACACTTTTTTACTTCTCCAAGTTTGCAATAATTTACTTACACTGTACAAACTATGCTCTTTCATGGGTTTGTGGAAAGAATCTAGTCATGTCTCTACCGACAAACAAATGTGATTATAAATTTAGCAAACATTTCTCTACAGGAAAGGGTTCAGTGAGGTCAGCCAGGTTAAATGATGCTCAGCGTATGCTATAAAGCTGAGCATCATTTAACCTGGAAACTACTATGATAAATTGAAAGAGTTCCAGTGACATATCACACACACACAGATGGTTCCATCACCAGCAAGCAGATTCTTCCCCAATAACAAATGGTTATCTTTTTAAAAGAATTGAATGTGTTAAAATCCAGAAAAATACATATCTAATATATATATATAATATGCGAATTAAATAAAAAATATAAATTATATGTAATTATATATATATACTTATATATTATATATGTATTCATTCTCTGAGTTAATAGATATTAGAACAGTATATTTATGTGGGAATAACCTAAAACTGTGTAGGAATCTTTAGCCAATCAATGCTGAATAGGTGAATATATATATTTTTTCTCTTAAATGTATACTTGAGAATTTGAAGTATGATCAGAAATCTCCCTCATCTAAACCATAAAATGTATGTATATTTCAGTCATTCATTTTTATTTCCAATTCTCCAATGGCATAACTTTCTTTTAATGAATGAATGATGTCTACAACTTACACCTTTATTGATTATTGCAATATTATATCAATCCATAGCTCATCGAATTTTATTAATTTAAAAATGCTATTTCTCATTAAACCACTGAAGTTCATTGTCATTGCCTATTAGATTCTATTATTTTAACTGATAAATTTTGATTATGGTGGAAACTAATATATCACTGGATAAATGGTTCACTCTCTTTCCAGGAACCTGGTATTTGAGTTCTGTCCTACATTAGAACTGTATGTTCATGTTTGTTACCCTCACTCATTTTCAGATATCTGATTTAAATGCCTTTTCCAGGGTTAAGAGATAGGAAGTAATTGAAAGTAGGTGAGACAAAAATGTCTGAAATAACCAATGGAATTTTTTTCTTGATAAAATTAAAATGTCTGAAATAACCAATGGAACATTTTTCTTGATAAAATTTTATGAGAGGACTGCTTCCTCTTCAGGCCATGTGAAGATGCTGTGGAAAGATGCTCCTCTAAAGATCAACAGTCACTCATTTGACCCTGAATATGTCATTGCCTTGACCTTTTCAGACTCCACAGGTGTGAGGTTTAATGTTTATTGTTTAAGCTGACCAGTCCACTGAATTTTGTTAGAGTATCACATACCAAGGAACATAGTAAGTAATTTTTAGCAATGGAAAGTCAACACTGATCATACACGTTTCTCTGAAGTATATTTCCAGAACCATCTTACAATTGTCCCTGATTCCCTGAGTTAATAAATAATAGAACAGTATACACACACACATACATACATACATACATACACACACACACGCATGCACACACACACACGTGAGAATAACCTAAAACTATGCTGGAATCTTTAGCCAGTCAATGCTGAATAGGTGAATGATTGGAACTTGGAAACTACTGAGTAGGTTAGGATATGCTTGTGTGTGTGAGTGTGTGTGTGTGTGTGTGTGTGTGTGTGTGTGTGCATGCATATATGTGTATGTGTGTATATGTTCATCAAAGACTTAATAAAATTACCAAATGTGTGTATGTGCATGTATGTGTATGTCTTCATCTTTGGATAATAGCCTTTGTTATGAATAAAACAACGGGTTTTTTTTTGGAAATATCTGATTAAAATCATTTACTATTTCATGGTAAACTAAAAATATTAATTAATATAAATAAGCCCAATTTTTCAGAGTTAGACAAAGCACCATGATGAGAACATAAAAATGTCTTATGAATTTTTATTTTAACCTAAAGTAAATTCAATATAATTATAAGACAAAATAGGACCATTACACCAAGCAGAAAAAGTCACCTTTAATTTCACTATCAGAAGTAAGCAGCCAGTCTTTTGATATATTCTTTTCAGAGTTTAAGGGGAGGAAAAGTGGAGGGAGAGAAGGAGTGAGGGAATGAGGAAAGAGTAAATTTTAAGTTATACCTGAAGACAGAAAAGTTCATGGCAAACCTGCTCAATAGAAGTGAGATTTATAACTGGACTGCAGTAACAGAAAAGAACTAAACAATGTCAAGGAAACAAATGATCAAAAATAATCACATATAAATTTCAATTTGAACATCACCACACTATCTTGTAATAGGAGTACCATCTCCTTAGGTGGGATACAGAAGAGGAAAGAAGCTGACACTGTTAAGTAAATGCACACTGCCTCAGAAAATTGTAACTGTAGCCAGAGCCTTGAAAACTGCATCCAGTAACTCTTTTCATGTTAAACCCTTATTGGAGTATCTTATTTCTTAAAGACAGAAATCTACATTTTTATTTTGCTAAAATATAAGATAGCAATTTTAAATACAAATGGCATTGTAGCATTATTAGTTCATTTTGAAACCCAAAACAAAATTTTGAAAACAGCACTTTAGAAAGTTATTTTGAAATTATTGTAAGCACAGTGAATTCCCCTTTCCCGCCAGATGCTCTATCCTTTGAACATTTTGCACAACTCATAAAAATATGTTATTTCACATTGGAAACTTTTGGGTTGCATCTCTTCCAGAACTGAGCTTCAACATCTTGTGTGTACAAAGTTCTCCTAAATACATTTTGGCCTGCTTGATTGCTAAGCCTCAATTTATGTTTCAGTATTGAAAATTTTCCATTTGAATTGAAGCGTACCTGTTTCTTCAACATCAATCTTATTAAATTTCCATCTTTCCATTGCTTCACTAATACGATTTGCATCATTTTTTCACTAATGAAAATATTGATTTTATTTTATTTGCTTTTCTGTATAACCAACAAGACTTTTGAATGTTTTTGTAATCAAAATAGTAAAAATTTGAATAGGAAATAAAATTAGTTTATGTAGTTTATCAATCTAATTTGCCAATAAATTGAATTATGTCAAGCAAGTGTCAAAAACTGTTAAAATGCAAGCTGTGCCTTTCTCCTTAGAATATGTACAAGAACATTTTCAATAGCAAAAACTGAGTTTTAAAACCCTTCTTTGTCTTGGATATTCTTCTATATTCAAGATATCTCAAAATACAGAACAGTAGAAAAGTTCTACAAGTTTCCATACATGGAACTGAACACTCTTTGTTCTCAAAAGGAGAAATAATTGGGGTCACCATGACCCACACTGAAGATAAAATAATAATTCTTTCAAAGAGAAAATACTTCATTTAAATTTTAAATAGAAAACTAATGATGACAAAAAAATCTTAGTAAAACTTAATTTTATACTTAAAAATTCATGTAGAAAAGCTTGTCATAGGATCTGCACTATGCTTATGGATAAGAAATATAAGTCACCATGGACAGGTTGTTTATTTCCACATCCAAAACCCATCACTGTGACATAATAAGCAATGTGATATTTTAAGGGGAAGTCTGTGGGGAGTGACATAATAGTAAATTATATCCTTGTAAATGGTACTTTGGAAATCTGTATAGGCCCTTTAACAACATAGACTTACATGCCAAAAACAAACAAACAAACAAACCAAAAAAAAAAAAAAAGATGGAGTGAAAGTCTTTCCATGAAACAGAAGACAGACCCTCACCAGAAACTCCATCAACACATGTATTGTTCTTGGAATTTCTTACCCCTGAATCTGTGAGAAATGAATAACTATATGTTTTGGTTTGTATATGAAATTCTTCCAACAGCCTTATCCTGGTTCTTACTTAATGACACTATTTGGGGAAGTAAGGAGACAGAGGACAGCTGGAAGAAATCAGTGATGAATTAATGTTTTCCCTGGGTCTGGGTCTCCTTATCCTGTGTGTCCCAGGCACTATGAGGTGAAGAACACCACCTTTTCAATGTTCCTCGCTCAGCATACATTATTCTTTAAGCTATGCCATCCATGTTGTTCTTCCATAGCAGTTTTAACAGTGTAAGACACACCTGTGTACCAATAAAAGGGAACGAACGGTCTTCTTAGAAGTACATGAAATTATTGAAGGATCCTGAGATCAGTATAATGGGAAGAGACTGGAGGAGTTTTCAGGTTTCTGTCTTAGAGGGCTATCACATTATTATATTTAATCACTATATTATATTTAATCCAGGACATTATGGACAATACTGATTAGGAGTCTGAAAGAAGGATCAGTCACAAGGATCCCTATGCTTTTTAGAGCACATGTACATAACTTGAACATAATAAAGGCCATTTCGGTGAGATATCATTTATAAATTTGTAAAAGCTGCCTTGTTGAAAAGCAAAGGAAAGCTGTCCTATCATAAACCATTTATGAAGTAGGTTGAAGAGTGTTGTGGTCCTAGTGTTCTGTACAAAGTGTATCTTGGAGATGCTAAAACCAGATATTTGACCAAGGAAACCTCTATACAAAATGTTACAGAAGTCACCTAGCTGCGCTTGTCTACTTACAGCCAAAGTCAAGAACAAAATTAAAGATAGAATTGGCAAGCAACAAGGAGCAAGAAATAAAGATGTAGACAATTTTCAGTCTATCATTACTAAAGATAATGAGAAACATCTTTTCAGACTGTAGAACACATGTCCCAGTTCATGTTTGATAGAGACTAGACATTCATATGGGAGAATCCAGGGACTATCATTCAAGACAGCAGAAGAATGATGCAGATGTAATTCAGAGCTTACCAGGGCTTTTTATTTCATCTTGATATCCAGTGCCTCTGTCCAGAATGGCTTACTATTGGGCTATTTTGGTTCAAGTGCATTAGGATATCCATGTCTTTGTCACACAGTCCCTAGAAATGCATACTATTTAGCCTTTCAAAGATAATTGATTGAGTTTTATTCCATTACTAGGACAACACACTCTGACAAAAAGCAGCCTGGAGAGGAAAAGTTTCTTTTGACTTACACTTTGTGTCATAATCTGCCATTGAGGGACATTGGGACAAGAACTCAAGGCAGAACCCAGAGGGAGGAATCGTGGAATAACACTTTCTGCTGGCTCACACTCTGGCTCTCTTACTCTTAGCTATCTTTCTTCTATAACCTAGAACCACTTCGGTATACATCCCTATGACCAAAATTTACTGCCTCATCCTGTAATAGTTAATAAAATTAATGACTCACAGCCATAGCACAGATCAAACTGATCTAGGCAATGCCTAGGCTTTTCTCTCTGATGAATCTAGATTGCATCACACTGACAAAGTTTTCTTAAACTTCAGTGTCAAATGGAATTTTCCCTACTCTTTGAGATTTGGGGGGGGGTGCTGTCACACTTTCTTCTTTCTTATCTCTCTGTTTTGGAGCAGGGTTTCTTCTCTGTGCTTGTAACTCCACGAAACCAGACAGCATGTTTGACTTTACAGATTGGTAGCTGGAGGAGAATATACTTCAGGATGAATCATACCTTGAGAGCCTCACTGAATTTGACTTAGTAAAGTGGTGGACTTTAAAGTTGGTGCCTGAACAAGTTAAGATTTCGGGCCCTGTTGGGAAGAATTACTACTTTTGATATATGAAAAGCATGACAATGTGGAGGCTATACTAGAATGCCATGATTTAATTCCTGTCTCAGCATACAAATTTTTAAAGTACAAACCAAATTCCAATGTGACATTTGAATAGATGGCCTCTGGGAAATACTCAGGGCATAAAGGCTGGGCTCTAATAAATGGGACCATTAGTGTCATTGTAAGAGACCTCAGAGCCATCCCTAGCCTTTTCTTCAGTATGAGGAAAAGGCAAAAAGATAGCCATATATAGAGCAGGAAGCCAGTTCTCATCAGAGAGTGATCACTGCACCCTTGATATTGGACATCCCAGTCTTTAATACTTAGGGAAATAATTTGTTGGGGAGTGTTCTAAACAGTTCTCTCACGCCTCTGGCAATTCCACTATAGCAAGAAAGGAAACAGCCCTGCCCATACTTTTTGAGTCCTGGGTCACTCTAGCTGCCACACCTACCAATTGCTTTATTTAAAAATGTCTCTAAATCATATTCTTTGCTTAAAAAATGCATTGCAGTAGCACTGCTCACCCAAAGGAATCTTCACACTCACTGTTGCATCTACAGGAGAGGACATTTTATGACAATCTTTCCATTTTAGTTAAGGGGAACCATTCTTTAATTTACTCTTCTCATCTGCATTAAGGAATACAGTTTGTCTCTGTCTCACAACATTAGCTTTAGTGCAGGATCAGATTTTAGGATCTGTTTTTCTCTATGCCTAAGTAATAGGTCATTAGTTCTGGTATTTTGCTGAGTGCTATCCATATTATTCCCAGTGGTAAAGATCAGTGCTTCTTGCTCTTCCTCCTCCTCCTCTTTCTTTTTTTTTCCTTTTTGCCCTAGAATTGGCTGCAGTTTTTGTGAGATTGACTTTGACATCTTCCTTTTGTCCATATCCTTCTGCTTTGTTCTACTTTTTTTGTTCTCAATCTCTGGATTGGATCTCCATAACCAGGTTTCAAATCTTTTCTCCTTATCACTTGTGAACCAGGAAACACACATATTCTCTTGAAGACATTAGGATCAAATGCTCTCTTACTTTGCAAATTATTAATATTTGTTAAACAAATGGTGGCATTTAGTAGCTGCATAGTCAATAACACATAAATCTGCTTTGAAAATAATGACTGACTCAGCTAGTACAATCTATGCACTTAGTGCTCTCAAAAAAAAAAAAATCTGTTCTTGACTTCAGCTGTTTTGCATCAGCAGTCATCTCTCTGGTCAGTCTGTCATTACTAGAGATTTTATTTTTGGATCCTGCTTATCAAGCCATGGCTTTTTGATGTTTGCTTGTTGCATGCCTTCCTCTCTCTCTCTCTTATGCTTCCTATCATCATTCTGCTATAGATTCTACTGTCCTGCTGAGTAATCAAACAAATCTCTAGACACTGTGGTCTCACTGCTCATCTCAGTAAAGGAGAAAAACAAATAACAGCTGCTGAAATTGTGACCATCCTTCCTGGCTGTCAAATTTAGTGAAAACAGATGCTTCAAGGAGTTGTTTGTAATTCAAGCAGGCACAGAGTAGAAAAAGAAACCCCTTATTTGCTGAAACTAAAGAAGTTTTGCTAGGTCAACTTAGCTTCCATTTACTTTCTGAGTAAAAGGAACAGTGTGTTTTTACTGTCATGTAACTGACTGGCACTTCATTTCTATAATAAGGTCTTACTTATACTAACAATACTCAAACAAAACCCATGAGTGTGTGTGTGTGTGTGTGTGTGTGTGTGTGTGTCTGTCTGTCTGTCTGTCTGTCTTTGTGTGTATGTATGGGTGTGTCTGTGTGTGTGTGTGTATTTTACAGATAAATTACTAAAATTGTTATATTGACATGTGGTATGCTTTAAAATGTCCAGTATTCCTAAAGTGATGTAAGATAGGTCTATTTCTTTGTGCCTGCACAAGTACAAGGGGGCTTAGACTACAAGAAAATAACCCAACTAGATATGGAGAATGTCAGGTCTTGTTAAGTGATCATCCACAGACCAGTCATAGATAAAATCTCACACTTTCCTTCTTTTGCATTTTGGGAGAGGAGAATGGGGGATCTCTGTTTATTTTAAATCATATACATCTATAACTAAACTTTACTATAAAAACAAAATAATTAGAATCTGACATATATTTACAAACAAGATATTTTGAAATAGATTTTGCTCATTTTAGACTGAAGCAGAGTAAATTGATAATCCTACTAATATATTCAAGGCAACATAGTCTATAGTCCAGGGCCCCTCACCTCAACTATTCTGCAAGCTTCATTTGTATCTGCCACAAACAACTCATTGTTGCCTCATTCTTTCTCAGTAGTGAATTGAGTCATACTGAGCTTGATTATGAAGGTCCTTTAGAGCATTAAAGTTCCATGATTGTTGAAGAAGGACACTTCCCTGCTAGACTTTTTATTCACAAATTAATGCCAATTAGGAGAAACTTTATAGTTTGCCAAAAACTGGATAATTCTTATGACTGCAAATATTATTAAACTTAAGAAAATGTTTCCTGTGCCTAGTTTCTTGGTGTAGCACTTTCAGTGTAAAACCTATCCTGTCTGTAGGTACTCTGACTACAAATCAGCCTGCTAGAACTGACAACTTAGTAAAAAAGGAAACACTGGCATGCACAATGTAAGATCTATTCACAATTGCTATAACAAAAACAGGAATATAAATTCTAAGTGTGCATGGGTTTATACTATTAGTTAACTATAAAGAAGTTAAACAGCTTTAACATCTGGGATGTTGGGGAACAGAGGAGCTGTTAAATAATAGGAGTAGGACAGGCTGTCAGGAGGAAAAAGACATGTTGAAAAATGAGACAATTTTACAGTGCATGGAAATAAGGAGAAAAATAGTTTGGAGAAAGGATGAAAGTACTAAATTAATTGAAAGTTAGAGATTCATAAGCAGTCAAAGAATGAAGCTGCTTCTTAAGTAAGTAACCACTATCAGCACATGCATTCCTCAATTTGAATATACACACTGAAAACTGGCAAAGTCACTAAGCGTTTTCATATGTTTCCATCATGGGTCCTGTTACAGTTTAGATATGAAGTGCCTCTCCACTCCCCAAAGAAAGACTCATGTGTTTCAGACTTTGTTCTTGGCTGCTAGCATCACTGAGAGGTGAGTGGACCTTGAACATACTAAACATATCAATGGATGTGTCATAGGTAAGTATGCTAGGAGAAGGTGGTGACTATTTGGAGAAAGTGAATCAGCGAATCAGCGGGCGATTACCTTTCACGTGTATATGTTATCCTTAATCCTGTCTGTCCCTCTCGCTGGCTCTTAGCTGCAGTGAAGTAGTTTTCTTTGCTGCCCCGTTCTGTCATATTCTTTCTCCCTTGACACTAAAACAAAAGACAATGTGGCCAGCTTACTGTGTACTTAGATAGTAAAGCAGAATGAATTTGCTTCACTCTGATGGACTTGGTGTTAGGGTTGAGCTGTGGATTCATCACAGAAGATGCCAATACACCCCCAGAAGTATAATAGCTGCTAGAACTTACTCTTTCTTTCCAGTCCTGTCTGAGGCAGTGTCAGTAAGACTTTACTCTCACACAGGAGATGTGACATTTTATAAATGAATGCTCTTATGTACTCTGGTCCTATAAACACCTGTGGGCTCCCTATAGCTGGGGTATGGCTTGTGATATGGACTTCAAAGCACAAGCTGTTCATTGACAAGTTTAGTGGGAAAATCTAGAAATTCATACTTGGTGTATGTAAAGTATGTATAAAAAGTAAAGGCAAAGAAGGCTGCCTTTGGAGGTGATTATAGGGATGTAGTCAGTGTATAGCTTTTGTTCTAAGGTCATCCATATTTCAATTCACAATGTTTTTTTTTTATCAAATTTTGTTACTGTGAGTAGACCCAAAAATATACAACCATGGCAAATCAACCAAAACACATTGTGTAAACAACTAACAAATTAACTGCTGACAGTCAAAAATTAAATGAGCCTTTCATCTTTTACCTTATGCCCTCTGCTGTCTTGTCATAATGACAGAGTGGCCTAACACAGTGAGACTGATATAGGCAGTATAGAATCCCTATAATCAAGGGTATCAACTGACTTATGTTGCCAGAAATTGAAGACTACGATTCAACTGCAACTCCATGCTTTGGTAGAGATGTGTTCTTGCAATCTTTTCTTTTCTTTCTTGAGATCCAGTTTCTTTAAATATTGGACCAGAGATTCTAGCTTCTTAATGCTCGGGTGCAGTGGCATAGGGTGTGGTGTCTCCTCTCTTCTAAAACAAAAACCAGGGATGTAGATAGGATTGCAATCAGAACAATGAATAAAGGATATTTTGTATTATCAAGTTTGTTTTTATTAATTTACATACTCTTCTCTATGTGCATGTAAGTGTAGGTATCCCTAGAGACCAGGAAGCTTATGATGGGGATTGAACTAGGGTCCTCTGCACATAGAAAGAACCCAGGTGAACCAAAATGACCATTAGAATAGAGAAGCAAATAGACCTTGGAGATAAGCTTGGTATTTATATTAACTTTCCTTTGTACATCTCTCTCAGTATTAACTACTTTATTTCTACATTAAATCAAAAAATGTGAAATGCAACTGCTGCTTGGCTTATGTTTATGTGAGATTTTGTTTATCATTAGTGAATATTTTGTCTATTATTTCTAGATCAATACGAGAACCCACTTAAAATGATGTCAATAGATAACCAGAACAGAAAACCCACATAAAATAAGTAATTTTCCAATATTCTGGTTTCGCATTTGTATATTATCTAATTCTATAAATTAGAACCTAATTTCTGGTTCTAACAAAGAGCTTCTTGAAAGATATATTCAAGGTTTCTAAATGACACTCAGACACCATTTAACTCTCAACTTTCAAATTGAAAAAGCAAGTATCTGAACTTCAGTTTGCAATTTATTCAATGTCTTAAAAATGAGAAAGATGGAACTTTTAAGAACACATTAAAAATATGATTTGACTTCACGACCACTCCAAAAGATGGAACCCAGTACTATCTGAGTGACCAAGAACAAGAGACCAGTTAGCCCAAGGACATATGGTAAAAACAAATACTAATTTGCTAATTTTCTTTAGGTGACAGAGTAGTGATAAAATGACTCCTAATGACATTCTGCTGTACTCATAGATCAGTGCATTATTCAGCCATCATCAAGGAAGCTTACTCCTGCAGAATACGGAAACAAATACAGAGACCGACAGCCAGACGTTACACAGAGACCTTGGAACTCACAGCTCTAAATAGGATAACTCCATCAAATCCTTCCCCTCAGAGCTCACAGAATCCTGTGGAAGAGGAGGTAGAAAGAGCCACAAGGGATGGAGGAAAACAGGACAGCAAGGCCTGTTGCCTAAATCAACTGAGCAAAGCTCATATGAACTCAGAGACTGAAAGAGAAAGCACAGAGCCTGGGAGGTCCTCTGCATATTTACTACAGCTTTGAGTTTAGTATTTTCATGGGACTCCTGAATGTGTAAATAAGTGGGTCTGAATCCTGTGCTTTTTCTTGGGCTCTTTTACTTCTGTTGGTTGGCCTTGTCCAACTTAATATGACGGATTTTGTCTTATTATGTTTTAATTTTGTTATGTTTTGTTGTTATGTCTTAGAAGTCTGTTCTTTTCTAATGAGAGACTGCAAAAAAGTAGATCCAGATGGGAAGAGAGTTGGGGAGGAGTAGAGGAGGAGAGGGAGAGGATGCTAATCAGAATATATTGTATGTGAAACAAATCTATTTTCAGTAAAAGGGAAAAATACTTTGAAGATGTTATTGTGACGATGGGGAAGTGGCTCAGTGATAGTACACTTCCAGCATGTGTCAGACCCTGGGTTCTATCCTCAGCAGCACAGCATAAAAAGAAAATCAAGAAATGTTCTCACTGCAGAGATCATCAGTGATCACCAGTTCACTAAATCTACTAGTAAATTTACAGACATCTTGTATATATCAGTGTATTTGATGCAATTTAATCAATCAATCTTCACTCCTGAAAAAGTCTTTCTCTTGGATATAGAAGCAGTATGCTTGCAGAGCATTATTTTTGTCCTATCTTACTAATGTCTCTTTCTACCTTATTTACTAATCTTTATTTTTCTCCCAAATCTCTTACTAAGGAACAAAGAATAAATTGAGCTCCAGTGTCTCTGCTTTATTAGACACACTCTTATTGGATATTGTATAAAGATAACATTGCCCAAGCTTCAAACTCTCTATCATATGCTGTTCAAAATTCCTGACTTATTTACTGAAATTGTAAATCAATATCTCAGTTATGTAATAATTTGTAGTTCAAATTTTGTAGCAAATTTAATATTTTTCTAAACAATTCCTCCATTAATTCCAAGATTTATTTTACCTGAAATCTTTCACTTCTTACTTGGAGTCATTATCATACTTCCAGGCGCTGAGACCAAATGCATCAGAGCCATCCCGGAGTTACCTCATTCCTTCATATACAACTGCATATCAGACAAGTGACCTCATGGGTTTTCATTGAACAGATATTCAGATTCTAAACCTTGTCAACACCCCAGTTCTGGATGCTGTCACTTTGAACACTGCACACCTCTCCTTATTGGATTATTGCAATCATTTCTAAAACTATTTGCACATTTTCTCCCATATGGAAACTATTCTTAACATAACATAAATTCTGTAAAATAATATGCTCTCAGTATCTGTCTTCTAGCTGAAACTCCTCATGTTCTTTTTCTTTTTTCTTTTTCATTTTGTGTTTATTCCTAACACAAAATGAATGGCCAAGTCTTTATAGTGGCCAACTAGGTACACATTATTGATTCCCAGATTTTATCTCACCTACTTATCTCATTCTCTGTCTTCCTGCAATCCTCTTTCAGACATTTGTATGGCTTATTCCTTTACTTTTATTATAACGTGCATGCCTCAATGAAGGCAACTTACTCACCTGTTTACAGCTGTACTCACTGAGATACACCCAGTGTGTTCTCAGTATTCTCATTATGACCAGTACTCGATAGGCACTAGAGACTTGGTGTTATTATGTATTTGTTTAAGGTTGTAATGCCTAACACACAGTAAATACTCAAGGAATTATAGAATAAATATACAAGACCAGTAAAATGTACGAAGAGATGCCACAAATGATTTATACAGCAGCACACACCTGAGAAGGAAACAAGAACAGCATCTTCAAGTGGCCTGTGAAAACCATAAATCACTCAGCTAAGTTTGAAAAATAGTAGAGTAAAAGAAGGATTATTCTTTTTATGCATTATATTTCCCTATATATTCTCTGCTTTCCATCATCCATATGTGGATCTCCTCAGTCAGTTTTTCTAACACTCATCCAAGCCTAACTCTTCTCACATCTCTATGATTTTCTAGTTCAATTATTTAAAATTTAAGCTTACTTGTCTCTGCAGGCCTCTGGCTGTCACACATTTAGTTCTTTACTTTTCTCATCTGATCACATCCAGGCTGAGGGAGTTTCCTTAACTTCATGTGGTTTCCTCCAGTATCAGTATCTCTACCCATTAATGGCATAGTAATTTACCAGTTGACTTGCAGAACTGACAAAAATTTACAATAACAACAACTGTAACATCCATGCTAAGGTTGCATACCAGTGGAGTGTAGTTTAATAGTATAATTTATGATTAGTACACATGGAGCTCAGGGTTCAATAATTTTAAAAAATATATTGACACTGTAACAGGATCATAATATCATGATTTTCCAGTGAATTAACTGAGATTTAGTATATAACTGACTTACTTATAATCCTTATCCAACTTAGCATATGTATCAGTCCAACTTTGTTGCTGATGATGCCTTACTAGGAAGCACTTTAAACCATGAAGGCAGCAGGTTGATTTTATTCAGAATTCTGGAGCAGCAGGAATGATAATCTTGTCTGCTGGTGCCCTTCCTGCTAGCAAAATCCTAAAGTAGTATGGAGAATCACACAGTAGCATTGTTTGTATCTGTGCTTCTTTTGGACTCTTCCTTATTTTATAATTACCAGAAACAATATGGGTTTAGTCTCTAATAATACTACCTACCCCTAAGCCGTTTTCAAAGGCTCTAACCCATAAATATCTTAGTCAGTATCCCCACACTTTTTAAATCTCACATTGTGGGATACATTTCAATACTCAAAGCTTTGGAAGAAACACACAGGCTGCACCCAGGTCATAGAATACTTCATTTGCTGTGTGCTCTCTTCAAAGTTTAGTTGATGTGACTTCTGCATATCTGTTCATTAGACAGTGTATCAGTGTGTCTTTAATCCAGCTATTCCAGCTCACACAAGTGTTTTCCCATTGTATATGCATTCTTCTCCAATGAGAGAGGAATGTACTTTTGGTTGCCTCTTCACCCTTAGGCATTTAATAATAATTTATTCTCCACACTTCACTTCAAAATCTATTTTATATACAATGCATCCATTATGCATACTGAAATGCAATGTGGGAAAACATCCAACTAACTGTCAATGGAAATTTGTGAATATGTGCTAGGATTAGAAGCAGTCACTCATCCACAGACTTTCATTTTTTTTCTCGAATTGATGTTACTGATCCAGTACAAACACGATCCTCTCTATAGTTTCAGGTTCTTTTTGCATCCACATTTTGGAATCTTCCTTTCCTCACCTAAGGTAACAATGCAGATAACACTGACCTTTAAGCCAAGATGTTAATTCCTGGAAGTTAAGATTATTCCTACTTAGTAAGACAGACTTTCCTTCTTTAACCTCAAAAGTGAAGAAAGCAGAACAGCTGAGAACATTCATGCTGTTCATACTGAACACACAATTATCTCAAAATATGGGCAAAGATACGCTTTATTTTTTCAGCTTATATACAGTCAGAACAGACTTTCTAGATTCCTGTTAGTCTTGATTCTTGTAACAAAATAAATAATTGTCACTTCTATGTTTTGCAATCTTTATTGGATCACCTCAGAGTTTCTGATGCTATAAAGGTAGGATGGAGATTAAGCCTTCCACTCCCATTGCTCCACTCTGGTGCCACACAATCAATCTAAACTAACAGTGACTGATTTAGAGCAAAGCTAAATTAATCCACAACTTACAGATCTTTACAACCTATAATTTCTCTGAAGGTTTCTTCTGAAGTCAAACCCCATCTGTGACATTTTATTTTAATATTAAATATCATATTCTGATTTTATACATGACAGTTCAAATAATATAACATGCTGATTTTATTAAATAATCAATCAATATATACACTGTTTTGATCTAACTACATGCTGAGCTTTCTATTTGACTCTCAGGGAAACTAAATATGTGAGTCTTTTTTCACACACACACAAAAAGCAATCATCTTGGATCACAGGAAAAGGGTAGTTAAAAATCATTCCACTAAAGAAATATGCATCATTAGGGAAATGGGGAGAAATGATATTAAGAAGGGGAATACAAAGCAGCTGGCAACAGGAATGGAATATTTTAATTTTGTTGTTTCAATCAAATATGTATCATAAAATTGGTATTCAAGAAAGATGAAATTAATAACACAGTCTACAGAGAGCCTAAAATTTGTTGAATCAAGAAGGATTATTACAGAACCTGTTACAGAATGAGAAATCTAAGGTTGCAGTTATGACAATTAAAGTGAGATTTCATTTCAGGGAAAAAAATCCACAAAGTTTAGCAAATAGCTTGACAGGTCACATAAAAGGTGGGAGCTGAGGAAATGGGTTAGTGAGTAAAAGTACTTGTTGTACAAGTGTTGGAAGGTAGAGTTCAAATCCGCAGACTAAAGCCAAGTGCAGTGGCACATATCTGTAATCCCTATGGTCCTCTAGGGAGATGGAAGCCAGTGATGTGAGAACACCATGGACACTCATGGTTCTTGTAACCTGGCATGTGCATTGACTAGCTAGAGATCTTGTCTGATGAAGTGGAGGGTGAGAACAAACCACAGAGCTTGTCCTCTGCCCTCTGCTCATGTTTGCCATGGCACATGTATGACAATATCACACACGCACACACACACACACACACACACACACACACACACACACACACACCACCCTGCACACATGCAAGCACCAAGACATACACAAGCACACTTGCACACACACGTACACATCAAAATTGAAAAAGAAGATAACTAATGTGAACCAGTATGAATATGAAAAAAATTTTACTCACAAAACTGAAGTTCATAAACCTAACAGAGCTTTCCATGAGTTTAGCCTAAGGTCAAGAACAGAATAAAACTGAGTCAGTGTAGATAAAGGAAGACCCAGATGCAAGGTCACACAAATGTCCCAGGCTAAGACTCGGTGCTTCGCAAAATAAAACTGAAGGACATGGTTGTGGGAAAGGGGTTTGTAGGGAAAGGGTGGATAGCAGGGTGAGATGGGATTAAGGGTCAGAATAATCAGGCTACATTATAGAAATGCATGAAAATGTCAAGTAACTAATACAATAGAAATTGTTTTTTTAACGGGGTATCTGAAAATTCTGCAAGTGGAAAGAGAGAGACGAATGGAACTTGTGATAAAACTAGGCCGTCGGTTAAAACATCCAGTTTCAGCTGTAGATCACTATTGCTGGACTGTGACTCTGATTGTAATTTTTATCTTGAAAACTGCTGTTTCTATCTGGTACACATTTCAATAGCATGGAAAGAATAAGAAACTAAGTAAACAGAAAAATAACAAAATCAGAAAAGAAATTGGTAAAGCAAAGCTGGGCATGTTGATGCATATGCTTAGTTTCAATACTTGTAGGCTAAAGACCAAAGACCACAAACTCCAGATCAGCCTGGGATACATCTGGGCATCCTGTGTCAAAGGGAAATAAATACAAATGAAATAATAACTGACAAAATACACAATAATTGAGAGAGCAATTTTTCTAATCAAGATAGAAAGAAAAAACAATATTACAATTAGGATTGGAAAAATAGACATTTCAACATTCTATAAGCATTACATAGGTTAAAAAAACTATTATAAACAACTTGACATTACATCTGAAAAAATGGATAATAATAACAATTTTCTTAAAAAGTATACAAATTCACTAATTAAAAAAAAAAAATCTGGGCAGAAGTGGCATAAACCTTTAATCCCAGCACTCAGAGGAAGAGACAGGCAGCTGTCTGAGCTTGAAGCCAACCTATTCTAGAGTGAACTCTATGACAGCCAGGGATACAGAGAGAAACATTGTCTTGAAAAAACAAAAAACTGACATATTTATTACATCTAAAAATGTACAAGAGTTATAAGTCTTTAAAACATAAACAACTGTTATAAAATTTTAAATTGTAAAATATAAAATTATGGTGTTTCTGAATAAATCAAAGTCCTCATATCATTTAATGTCATGATGTTAGCATATACATATGGACTAGACATTGGGAATGTATGCTAAGCCATATAACTCATAATTGTGGCCTATTTATTTCTGTTATTTTGTATTGTATTTATAGTTATAAGAGAAAGAACCATTTGTTAGACTGAAAGGGAGAGCTGTTGAGGGGGAAGAAATACCTTAAACTAAAAAAAAGGGGGAAGAGGTTGGGGGGTTGAGGGGGAGGAGGGTGGAAGGGTGGGACTGGAGGGGGGAGTAGGGAGGGGATTGTGATCGAGATGTAACTTGAAGAAGTAAAAAATAAATGATTAAAAAAATGAAGTGCTAGCTTTCACTGCAGTATTTTCATATATGGGTATTATTGTCATTTGGCATTATTCTTACTCCCTTTCCCACCTGTACCCACATTCTCTCTCACTTGCCTCTTTCTTCCCTTCAAATAATTACCATAATACAGTACAATATTAATTATTTTTTTATAAAAGAAGAAAAATAATATCATCAATTTTGCACAAAATGATTTGTAAAACCTAAAATGATGATGGCATTCCCACTCATCTTTTATAAGACACAGGCTGCAGAGATGGATCAATGAAAAAAGTTCTTGGCTGGACAGGAGTTAGGACTCTCAACAACAAGTAAACCATAGGCAGTCAGTGATAATCCCTGCACTTGGAAGCAAAGGCAGAGAAAGCTGGCTATGATGATTACCAGAACTATACATTCAATGATAAATCCTGCCTCAATAAACATAGTGGAGCACCTTTGAGGAAAATGCTCGACATTAACTTCCAACGTCTACATATCTACTTGCACACACACATGGAAACAAGCAATATGTCCTCATACACACATGCACACCACACATATGAAGAAAGGAAAATCGTAGACTGTGAGAGCAAAGGTTGACCAGTTATTATAAGGAATAAGTATGGCAGTCTTCCCCTTTTACATAATACTAAAATCCACTGTTCCAGTTGCCCATGATCAACTGTAATTTAAAAACAATAAGTGGAAAATTCCAAAGGCAAATATTTAATAATATTCTATTTATATTATTGCATCGTGGTATGTTTTATATTGTTACAATACGATAAGGTGCCAAAGTTACAAATCTGCATAATGAAAGTGTCAGGACATACTCCATATGCTCACCTACATTGTGAACAGAAGCCCTTGGCTCTACTACAGGCCATGCCAGTACCTGGAACCTCACAGACCACACTGGTATCAAAACCCCAGAGGCCATGGCAGTATACATAAACCTCCTATTCTACTAAAGGCCACACCACTACCTAGAGCCCAAGAGACTATGCCAGCTTCCAGAACCCCAGCACCCTAAAGGCAATGCCAGTACCGAAAACTACAGAGGTCACACAGGCCTCCAAAACCCTAGCATAGACCCCATGCTGGACCAGAGGACTCTCTGGCCACCAGAACTACAGGCCACTCAGGCCAGAAGTCCAGAAAGGAAAAGATAAACCTAGAGAAAATAAATCTATCCAACAATGATAAACTCAAAAATTGACACTTAAACTTATGATTACCTCAAACTCAGATGCTTAGAGGCCAGCATAGGAACACAATCAGCAACAGCTAAGGCAATATGGCACCACCAGAGCTCAACTATCCTACAACAGCAAGCCCTGGACATTCCAATATAATTGAACCACAAGAAAATGACCTTAAAACCAATTTTATGAAGATGATAGAGAACTTTCAACAGGAAATGAAAAAATCCCTTAAAGAAATCCAGGAAAACAAAAAATTTGAGGAAATGAATTAATCCCTTAAAGAAACCCAAGATAAACCAACAAACAAATGGGTAAAGAGAATGAACAAAATTGTTCAAGATCTGAAAATGGAAATAGAAGTAATAAAACAAACACAAATAGGGGGAATTCTGGAAATGGAAAATCTAGGTAAGTGAACAGGAACTACATATTCAAGCATCACCAACAGAATACAACAGATAGAAAAAGAATTTCAGGGGTTGAAGATAAAATTAAACAAATTTAATTTTTCTACACACATCAAAGAAAGTGTTAAATCTAAAAAATTCCTGACACAAAACATCCAGGAAATCTGGGACACTAGGAAAACACAAAACTTGAGTATAATAGGAATATAAAGAGAAAAATTCCAGTTCAAAAGCCCAGAAAATGTTTTAAATCATAGAAAAAAAATGTCCTAATATTAAGAAATATGTGCCTATAAAGGTACACGAAGTTTACAGAACACTAAAGCTATGAGATCATAAAAGAAAGTCCACCTACCACATAAGAATCAAACCACTAAACATTCAGAACAAAGACTATTAAAAGTTGCAAGGGAAAACAGTCAAGAAACTTTTTAAAAATTATAACTGGTTCCGCAACAGAGAATTGAAAAGCCATAAAGGCCTACTCAAATGTCTTGTAGACTCTAAGACACCACAGATTTCATTCCAAACTACTATGCTCAGGAAAACTTTCAATAACCATAGATGGAAAAACCTAGAGATTCTATAAACAAATCAAATTTAAACAATATCTATGATGCATCCATTCCTAAAGAAGGTAACAGAAGGAAAACTGCAACCCATGGAGGTTAATTACACCCATGAAAACACATGCAATAAATAATTTCACATCAATAAAACAAAAAAGAAAGGGAAGCACACACACACACAATACCACCACCCACCACCACCAACAAAATAACAAGAATTAGCAATCATTGATGATTAATATCTCTCAATATAAAGGGACTCAATTCCTCAATAAAAAGATAAAGTCTCAAATGGATGCACAAACAGGACCCATCCTTCTACTGCATACAAAAACACACATCAAGATCAAAGATAGATGTGACCCCAGAGTAAAGGATTCGAAAAAGATTTTCAAAGCAATAGACCCAAGAAGAAAGTTGGTGTATTAGCTTTAAGGTAAAGGGTAATCATGTTAACAATCCAAAGACCCAGAGAGGTTAAATAAGAAGAAGCTCTCAAGGAGAGATGTGTAGAAAAATGGCTAATTAAACTATTTAATGAGTATTTAGTTATTGTTGCTTGATTGGTGGTAGTTAATCCTTAATCCGCCATTATAAATGAGCACACAGACACATAATGTGGATTTAATAAGCCTTGGCCTGAATTGAGCAATCTTGGCCCACCTAAGCTACCTCTTAATTCTATTACCCAAATATGACCCCATATATACATATGTCACCTTGGACTGCCATTCTCCACACTATGTCCATGTTCCTGGCCATGTGGAGTGAGGTTCTTTTTTCTAACCCATGGTGTGTGTCCTCCTTCGTCCTGCTCCTGGATGAAATGCATTAATTCTCTATCTAAAATGCAGTCTTTCTGTTCTAATTTCAGGAAGTCCCACCTTTCTCTGTCTTTGCCCAATCTCAGGCCTCAGCATTTTATATAACTAATCAGGGACAATGTAAATAAGAGACAGCAAGCAAGACCAATTAATTAACATTTAGAATGCTTAACACCACCCCATCAATTACCTCCTTTTGTCTAATAAAAAGACTATTTTTTAACTCACATAGTAAAAACATTAAGAATAAATATGAAACAATCAAGAAAACCATATATAAAAGTTACACACATAATGTTTAGCCTGTTTGTATCAGGCAATCTTGAAGAAGAAAAAAAATCATCTATCTATCTTGGTGTGTCCAAAGTTCTGAACCTAAATAGTTTCAATAATATCCTATATTTATAAACCTAAAGATTTTATTTAGATTTGAAAATATCCTTTTAAATCCTAAACAACTCAAGTACAATTGAAATTTTATAGCTATTATGGCTTCAATCCCTTCAAGTCATAAGAAGGGATAAAGTTATTATTTGAGTGAGTAGAAAGCATATGAGAGCAGATTCCAAAAAGAAATATGACAGTTTTTTTGCCAAGACATTCCCAAATATTTCTCGATATAGTTGGAGCATCATCTTCAACCTTCTGGCCAAGCATTTTTCACAGACTAAATTGTGCAGCAGGAAATAAGAAGTATTTCCCATTCTGTCTCTGCAGAATCAGGACATCGACTTACCTGCATTTATGCTCTGGTCCATTTTTTGACTGTATATAGTCTGTTGAGAGAGCAGGGGCATTTTTGCCTGGTAGGAATTATCTCCTGTTCAGAAATTTCTTTTTGATGCTCATTGTTTTCTTCCAAGTCAAATGGGAGCTGTCAAGAGCTGACTGTCTTAAGTCAAACAATTCTTAAAATAATAAAAATCATCTTTAAATGCCAATTTCTGTATGCCTCTGAGGGTTTTGAAGAGATTTATTGATTTATAAATCTATCTATCATTGAATAAACAAATTCTATATTTTTAACCATTTACTATCTGTTTAACCTATTTAGTCTATTTTGTGTTAAATCAAGACTAGTATTTGACATGACCAGAAGCTCAACTGGCCAGTCAACTTGCATTTCCAGACTCCCAAATAGATTGCAATAGCAACCCATAAAAGGATCAGAAGTAAACCTGTACTTTTAAGTTAGTTGTATAGGCACAATATCTTATATAAGAGTTGAAATATACATATTATGTGTCAAAATATAAAATTCTGTACTAATGAATCAAAATTAATCTTATTTTTATCAATATACAAAATTGTATACCAATGTATCAAAAGATAACCTTATTTTAAGAATAACAATAGTTTTAACTTTCAGAGCAGATTCAATAATCTATCCTTATATCTTATCATTTCTATAATATACACATATATTCCTCTCTCTTTTTCTTTTCAAGTCCTTTCCGTCTATGTAAGAGAGAAAGAAGGATAGAGAAAAGAAAGAAATCCTTGAGCCTAACCTCCTATACCTTTCTTAAAAAGATCGTATAACAATTTGTAACAATTCCTCTATAACCCATCAAATGACCAAAAAAATCATCCACCCCACTTTTTGGGAATGGAACGTAGCTCTCTTAAAACACCATCCTGCTGAATTGGGATGCAGAAAACCAGTTTGGGGGGGGTCCCAAAAATGGAAAATGGTTAATCAATTTGATAGTAACATTTGTTGTCCAGTCTCTATGTGCTCAACAATTTGAATATCCTGAGCAGTTTGTAGTTCGAAGCTGGACATTGGGTAGGAAAGTCTGTGAGGTCGGGCCATCTCAGCAAGCTGTTTGAAGTTGCTCTGGATGCAGATTTTTGAGGAAACAGCTATTGAGGTAGTCTATGAGGCTGGATTATTTGGGTTACTTGTCTTCTTTGTACTCTGGTCCCGTTGTTCTGAAAATATATAATTTCTCACAAGTAGCATATAGTTCTGCACTTACCAAAATGCCTTGGATGTGCAGGATGCACAAATCAATTAAGGAATATCTTCTGTTCTTTGTTTGAACAGAAGAAAGACATTTGTAAGTCTCCAATTATGCCATATGAAAGGATGCCATGTAATAAATAGTATTATACATATATGATATATATATATAATCTATTTTAATTGAAAATACAGCATAAGACTATGGATTTTAAGTATTCTCCTCTACAGTTGACATAAATTTATTAATTGATTAAAACAGGTTTATTCTGTGTTGTTCTAGATTTTTGCAGATTAGGTTGGCCTCAAACTCAAAAGGAAACTATCTGTCTCTGTCTTTGTCTCCCACATTTTGGGATCAAAGGTATGCATTTATATATATTTTCTTTTCTTTTCTCCTTCCTTCGGAGATTTAATTTCTGCATGGATGTATCTATCCTTATTGAGACAGGGTTTCTCTTTGTAGCTTGGGCTGTCTTGATTTTCTCTGTAGAGCTCTGTAGATTAGATTGGCCTCAAACACACAAGGAACCTGTTTTGTCCTTGTCTCCCAAGTTTTGAGATCAAGGTACGAATTTAAACAATTGAATTACCATTATTGAACAATAACATTAATTAAACCATTTTGTATTAGTTTAAGCTGCAATTCTCCCATGGAAGCTCCATTTTGCATGATATGCTATTTTATGTTAACTTTTCTTAACTGTTGACTGTGGGAGGCATACAGGTTTTTTTTGTTGTTGTTGTTGTTGTTGTTGTTTTTTCCAAGACATGATTTCTCTGTGTAACCTTGTCCTGGAATCACTTTGTAGACCAGGCTAGCCTTAAACTCACAGAGATTAGCCTGCCTCTGTCTCTCAAGTGTTGGGACTGAAAGTGTGCACCACCATACTCAGCGATTACCATATCTCTTTTAGGGGGAAAATGCCCCTTGAAACCAGTTTTTCAGTGGGAGCCTGACACCTAAGGACACTGGCTTGTGACGCCTTTCTCTTTATGTAAATTTAAGATTATGACTATTTATTCATTAGATCTTAAGGACATTATCAAACTTAACATCAAGAAAAAAATGTGTCAGTTTTGAATTCTAGACTGTCTTCAGTAAGCAGCCTTATCTTCTCAGCTGAGTTCCGTCTTGCCTTCATTGTTTAAACCAGGCTGTTGTAGAATCCAGAGATCTGCCTGTTTCTTCTTCTAGTGTGATAGGATTAAGAGATTAAGGGTGTCTGTTAATACCACCTTGCTCAAATATTTCACTTAAATCCCAGATATTAGTAACTCTGAAACCCAGAGAGCAACTTTGAACTGTAGTGACAATTTGAAATCTCCCCAAAATCTTCAAAAATCTCCTATGTTTTAGCAATGCCAAACCAGAAAAATATCCTTTGTACCTCCTGATACAGGAAAATCAAAGACATCTAAACAAAAACCAAACAAAGAAACAACATTCCTATATAAGCAGATACATTTATCCCTCTCAGGTCTCTGAGGTGGTTGAAGAATAGACATCTAGAGTCTCATAGTTAAATTGTGAGTTGTTTAGGAATCATGAGGGTGTTATAGATCTAAGAAGATACTCTTAAAAGTATGTTGCAAGTAAGTATGAATGTTGAGTCACATATAGACCTTTAAACTCATGGAGATGGTTAGATAGTAGAATGTTAAAGTCAGGGGCCAAATATGTATAAACTGGACATTGGGAAGGTATACTGGGCCATTTAACTCTCATAAATGTGGCATATTTATATCTGTTGTTTTGTATAGTACTTACTGTTATAAGAGAAGGAACCATCTGTTGGACTGAAAGGGGAAACTTCTGGGGGGAAGAGGGTGGAAGGGCGGGATAGGAAGGGGGAATAGGGAGGGGTTTGTGACTGAGATGTAACTTGAAGAAAAAAAAATAAAGTATTTAAAAAAAAAAGAAAAAAGTAAAACCAAAACTCTTGGCATGTCTAATCATGCCATCCCATGCTGCAATAAAGTTTTGTTCATTATTCCTTGGAATCCTTAATAAGGATTAAGTTTATCCTAGTCCAAACTTTCTCAAAAAAAGATACACAGAAGCACAATTGTCAGGGTAAAAATCATTTGCATGCTAAGAGAAACATACTCAATTGGAATCCAAACATATTGAGGCATTATGAATTCCTCTATTATTAATCTAGGCAGTTAATTCCGCTCTCAAGCTCTGTTTAGAAGGCTACCAGTTTTTTAGGATATAAGGAGAGCTAAACCTTAGCTCTCTGCCTTTGCTGCAAGGAAACAGCTTTTGTTAAGGTAGCTGCACCTTTGAAATGCATTTGAGTTTGGTTCCCTGTTCTTTGGCTAGGAAACTGGCTTTCACCCAGGACTTCTCATGCCATAAGCATGGATTCTAATTTCTGTAGTTGGACATTGGGCACCATATGTAGAAAAAATTAATTAAATTGTTTAACCAGTATTTATATTATGCTTAATTGATTTGGTGTCAGCTAATCCTTAACCAGTAATTATAAATGAAATCACTGACACCACATGGATTTTAATAAGCCTTGGCCTTAATTGAGCAATTGTAGCCCATCTAAACTAGCTCTTAATTCTATTATCCAAATATAGCCCCATATATACATACATCCACTTGGACTGCCATTCTACATGCTAGCCAATGTTCCTGGCCACATGGAGTGAGGTTCGTTTTTTAAACCCATGGTGTGTGTCCTCCTTCTTCCTGCTCCTGGCTGGAATGAGTTAATCCTCTGTCTAAAGCACAGGCTTCCTGTTCTAATCTCAGGAAATCCCACCTTTCTCTGTCTTTGCCCAGTCTCAGGCCTCAGTATTTTATTTAACCAATTAGGGACAATGTAAGTAATAGACAGCAATCAGGACCAATTAATTAACATTAAAAATGCTTAACACCACCCCATCAATTAATAGCCTTTTTTTTCTGTAGAGATGCATGGATATTCCTGAAAAGGTAAATCAGAATAGACAATGAGGGTGGATTTGGGGTCAGTTAGGGTTGCAACAGGAAGGATCAGGTGTGAGAAGATATAGGGAGAGAGTATTGGGAGAGACAACTGGAATTACCATCATCTCATAGATGAGTTGGAAACATAATGTAATGTAAACTTGCAGTAATCTATGAGGGTATTCCTAGCTAAGACTCCTACTACTGGAGAATATAGATCCTGAACTGCCCATATCTTGTAACCAAGCAAGACTTCCAGTGGAGGGATTGAGACACCAACCCAGCCACAAACCTTGAACATACAGATTGTCCTGCCTTTAACTTGTACTGGTGTAAAGGTGGTACAGAAATTGTGGGAGTGGCCAACCAATGATTGATCCAGTTTTAGATACATGCCACTAGAGGGATCCCATCCCTGACACTGCCTGGAAAGCATGGAACCAGAGGCTGGATATCCTATAGAACTAGATTGCACAGGCAAAGGGAGAGAGAGAGAGAGAGAGAGAGAGAGAGAGAGAGAGTGAAATGATCCCTAATGATACTCAGCTATAGTCATAGATAGAAGGCTAGCATAATCATCATTACAGAGACTTCATCCAGCAAGTGATAGAAACAGATGCAGAGACCTATAGCCAAAAATAGGCAAAGAGTGGGGAATCCTTCTGAAAGGAAAAAGAACTATAGGAGCCAGAGGGGTCAAGGATACCACAAGGAAACACACAGAATCAACTAAGCCTGACTCATAGGGCTTCAGAATCTGAACTAAAACTCAGAGAGCCTGCATGGGTCTGACCAAGGTCTTTTGCATATATGTTAAAGTTGTGTAGCTTGTTCTTCTTGTGGGACTCCTAATACTAGGAGTCAGTGGTGGATGCTTGTGTTTCTGACTCTTTTACGTGCTCTTGGGAACATGTTCCTCCTACTGAGTTGCCTCATATGGTCTTAATATGAGGGTGGGCACTGTCTAGTCTTATTGGAACTTGATATTCCTTGTTTTGTTGATAGCCTTAGGAGGCCTGCCGTTTTTTGAAGGGAAACTGAGGAGGAGTGGGCCTGGGGAAGAGTGGAGATGAGGGGGAGGGACTGGGAAAGATGGAGCGAAGGGAAACTGTGGTCAGAATGTAATATATGAAAGATGATTAAACAAGGAAACATTTTATAAAAAGAAAAGAAAAAAATGTCAAGATTCAGGGAACTACACAGAAGAGGAGGAAGGAAAATTTTAGGATCTGGAGGGTATGAGTCAAACTGAGGAAACCGTGTCTTCCAAACAGAACAGCACTGTTGCACACATGCACTCAGAGACTACATAGAGTCTGCACGGGTTAAGGAGAGACGCAATAGGAAAGTAGATACAATCTCTTAACGCTAACTAAGACACTATCTCCAATTAACAACCACTTGAAAGGGAAAACTCATTTTTCCCCCCAATGGAGTCTCGCTGGATATATAAACCACATTTAAGGGTAGGCTTTCTGTCTGGCAGTAAATGGCCAACACAGAACAAACTCAATGACGTTTTTGTAGATTTTTTTTTTTTGTATCATATTGCTTCTTTGGTCACTTTTTAATTTCACTGGCCTTTCGCATGTGTATTTTAGTTTATAAATTTCTTTAACTATAAATAGGAATAAACAGTATATATAAGGTTAGACCTTTATCCATAGTTCAGGCATCCACTTGGTGTCTTGGGAAACCTTTCCCATAAACAAGGTAACCACCATTGGACTACATTCATGAGATGAAAATATTCTAAAAAATATATCAGTTTAAATTCATCAATATACAACAAAGGTAATGAATTTCGAATGGTGTATGCCTATCTTAAGATTGTCAATTGGATTAATCACAAAAAGAAGAATGTAATGAGATCATCTCACTAGACAAATATTAAGTACTTGAGAATGTTATTTCAGAATTCCAAATTGATCCTCATCTCTCTGCAATCTCTTCCCCTAGAATGTGGACTGAACTTAAATATATAGTGGGATATTACCCTCAGATTGTTATTTAATTTATGTGACAAGGAAATTGAATTTATAATTAATATAAAAATCAGATAACACTAAGACAGGGAAATTAAGTCTGTGGGCCTTATTTTAAATAAGAATTTAAATCTAGCTTTAGAGGCCAGAGACTTGGGAAGTCAAAGATTCATATAAAAGAACTTGATGAGGTGCTTTAAAAGTGAAGGAAACAAGAAGGCAGAGGATGAAGATAGCCTAGATGATGAAAGCTGCACTCAGCTGGAAGGCAACAGTGAACTGCTACGAGCAGCAATACATCACCACTAGGATCTCCTGGTGATAATTCAGCTTAGCCAATATCTGGGCAGGAAACACAGCCCACAGAGAATCTAGACAAATAAAAGCTGATAAAATATGCAAAAATGTGTATAGCATCATTATATAGAGTAAATCCAAATATAGAAGCAACAGGTGTTTTTCAGCAGTGGCATGAGAAAATTTATTGTATGTTCATACCAAAATTTTATGTAGTGATAAAAATTAAACTACTGTCAGACCTAGCAGTGTATGTATACTTGCACAAATTTTTGTACAAATAAAGCCAGACCCAAATTAAATATTATTTGATCAAGATCATATGCATTTATAATGTGGATAAAATTAATATATAGTGACATATTTCCAAAGAAAGTCATTATCAATGTGATGGTCTACAAGAAAGTTACAGGTGTTAGAAATATTCTTTATATAGATAAGAATTGCATAGATGTGTATATTTCGAAACACGGCCCATCCCTTTAATGACTATATATGTGTATGTGTATGTCTGTTTTATATTCTGTTAAATGTTTTAATATAAACATAAATTTTAGAAGGGTCCAGATAATGTAATATATAGTATAATTATTGATTGATTCTCCAGAGGAAAAGAGAATAAAATATTTGTATGTAATTATTAGATTAGCTTACATGACCAAAGACTGACTGCCCCACAAAATCAGTTTCCAGGTTGTAGTACAGAACAAAATAGAAGTTACTCCATCAAGATGAGATTGAATTCTCAGAACAGGAGGAGGCAGTCGGGCTGCACTAACCAAAGGACAAATACTTAGAAGCTCCTTACACTCTTCCTGGTAGAAACTTGCATTTGAAGGTTGAAAAGTCAAGACTCTGCTGTCTATAAAAATTGGGGAGATTCAAATACTCATATGTATGCATTTTAAAATTATTTCTTTGATAGTACTTATCAGTCTAACTTGGTTCATTTAATAAGAGTTTCATTCAATTTAATATTGTAACATTTTTGCAGTTAACAGCTCCATAGTTAATGCTCTCAATTAGACCCTTGTCTCCTGATCTAGAAAATCAGGGAACATGCCTACAAGTCTGAACTTTCCATGATTATAAGTCTTGGCATCTTGTGTCACCAAAAGGTGTTAAATGGAATTTTTTACTGTGTGTTGGTGTATAACCAAAAGGCTACACAATTTACTAAACCCTCCAAAATCATATGGCATCACTCTGTTTCAAATCTAACTTTTCTGCATCCAGAATTTATTTGGATATTTTTATATTTTCACATTCATAAGATTTACTTTCAATATATTTTTCTTCTCATTAAACTGTGAAAGTTGCAATGGAATGTAATCACTTTACATATGCTACTTATAATACCAAGCCATAGATTCCGGGAATTTAATAAATATTTATTAAGTGCAAACTATGCATGTTTAATATGGGAAAATTTTGAGTACAAAGTTCAACTTGAAATATGTATTTTGTCAAGTATTAATTGATATTTATTACCATCTCTGCATTATAAAAGATCCATCAATTGACATTTAAAATCATTCAGAATTCCCTAAAGGTTTTACATTTTACTGTCATACACACACACAACAGAGAGAGGAAATACTTCCAAAGTAGTTTACCTTTTGTTAACTTCATTATCTTGATGTTTGTTTTTAAAATTGTTTTGAACAAGGCAAGTAACTTTGAAATGGTGTAGAGATGCTTGTAATCAGGGTTAATAGCAAACTATCAAGAACAACTCTGGAAGTTAGGGCAGCTTCCAGAAATAATGCAAGCTATTAAGCAATTCTCAAGTTGCTTAGACTTATAGTAGATGAAGCAATAAAGACAAGCAATCAATACAGAAAAGGAAAAGAAATGGTTATAATTTAATAAAGCAAAAAATGATTCTCTATGTTCTTTTTTATACGGAATAAAAGAGTAAGGAACAAACATGACTTTTTTGCATATATATGAAATGTATATATGCATATATATATTATATATATTACATATATATGCAGATATATAAGTGTTCTTATGTAAACCAGTTTGGCCTTAAACTCATTATGTTAGAAAAAATGATCCTTATCCTCTGACCTTCCTGCATTCCCTTTCCACATTTTTTAAAAAAAAATGTTTATTTATTACTTCAATTTACATCTCCATCACAGTTCCCTTACTCCACCCCTCCCAAGTCCAAACTCCCAGTCTTCCAACCATACCCCTTTCTCCCACCTACCCTACTGTCTGGGTGAGGGTGGCCTACATATCAGCTACCCTCAGTTCAGAAGCCATATGAGGGCTGACAGTTTCTTCTTATACTGGGGACCTACACGACAACCCACTAGGGCAATGTGCCCTATTAACAAGTAACAAATGTTATGTTCCTTTTACTTTCAATCTATGGTTGTAGGATAGTTATCCTATGCTTTATGGCTAAAATCCAGTTATAAGTGAATAGAAGCCATGTGCATCTTTCTGGGTCTGGGTTAGCTCACTCAGAATGAGTTTTTTTTAGTTCCATCCATTGGTCAGCAAAGTGCATGATTTCCTTGTTTCTGATGCCTGAGTAGTATTCCAGTGTGTAAATGTACAACATTTTTATCCATTTATCGGTTAAGGGACATCTGGGCTGTTTCTAGTTTATAGCTATTACAAATAAAGCTGCTGTGAACATAGTTGAGTAGATGTTCCTTGTGGTTTGGTGAGGAATCATTTGGATGTATACCCAGGAATGGTGTGGCTGGGTCTTGAGGTAGAGTTATTCCAAGTTTTCTAAGATATGGCCAAACTGATTTCCAAGATGCTTGTTCAAGTTTACATTCCCACCAGCAATGGAGGAGTATTCCCCTTTCTCCACAACCTCTCTAGCATGTGCTGTCATTTAAGCTTTTGATCTTATCCATTCTGACTGGTGTGAGATGGAATCTCAGAGTCATCTTGAGTTACATTTCTCTGATGATTAAGGATGTTGAGCATTTCTTCAAGTGTCTCTCGGCCATTAGAGATTCTTCTTTTGTGAATTCTCTGTTTAGCTCTGTTCTCTATTTTTTGATGGGATTGTTTGGTTTCTTTGTGTTTAATTTATTTAGTTCTTTATAAATTTTGATTATTAGCCCTCCATCAGATGTGGAGTTGGTAAAGAACTTCTCCCAATCTGTAGGTTGCCATTTTGTTCTAATGACAGTGTCTTTTGCCTTATAGAAGCTTTTAAGTTTCATGAGGTCCCATTTATTGACCATTGGTTTTAGAGCCTGAGCTATTGAAGTTCTGTTCAGGAAGTTGTTACCTTTGCCCATGAGTCCTAAGCTTTACATAATTTTTCTTCTATTAGATTTAATGTGTCAGGCTTTATGTAAGGTCTTTGATCCACTTGGACTTAAGTTTCTTTTTTCCTTGGTACAATTTTGGCTTCTTTGTCAAAAATTAAGTGATCATAGGTGTGTAGGTTTATTTCTGGATCTTCAATTCGATTCCATTGGTCACCTGGTCTGTTTCTATACCAGTACCATTTGGGTTTTTTAGGTTTTTTTTTTTTTTTTACTTTTACTCTGTAGTATAGCTTGAAATCTCAGATGATGATACCTCCAGATATATTTTTATTGTACAGGATTGATTTAGGTATTCTGGACTTTTTTGTTATTCCATATGAAGTTGAGAATTGTTCTTTCAAGGTCTGTAAAAAATTATGTTCATATTTTGATAGAAATTGCATTGAATCTGTATATTGCTTTTGGTAGGATGGCCATTTTTATTATGTGGATCCTACTTATCCATGATTATGGGAGATCTTACCATCTTCTGATGTCCTCTTCAATTTCTTTCTTCACAGACTTGAAGTTCTTGTCATACAGGTCTTTCACTTGCTTGGTTAGAGTTACCCCAGGTATTGCATGTGTCACTAGGACTGGTTTCTTATTGTAATGTCAAATATTAACCTGTAAGTCCCACCTTCCTAAGGACCAGGTAATCTACTCTTCTGAGATACATGATTCTTGGAATGTACCAAAAGGCTCATGGGAAAATATGGTGGCCTGTAGGATTGTCTTTATAAACCCCTGCAAGACATGTCTCAGGGCCATCTAGCTGGGAAATTCCATGGAGTAGTCCGGATCAAAGTCCATCTTGTGGTCAATATTTAATATATAATAAAGTTTGCTTCAAATTTGTCCCAAAGTGGTGGAATTGGTTTTTTTCTGGCAGGTCTCAGGATTAACATAAATAATTTTTAAAAGCATTTAGGGCAAATTGTCAAAAAAATCAAGTAGCTTAATGTTTTTGGCATAATTTATGCAATTTAAAATTTTATGTATATTGGTTGATCAATGGAATCAAATGGAAGATCCAGAAATAAACCCACAAACCTACGGATGCTTAGCTTTTGAAAAAGAAGCCGAAGCTGTAATGGAAAAAGGAAAGCATCTTCAACAAATGGTGCTGGTCCAGCTGAATGTAAATAGACCCATGTTTATCACCCTGCACAAAACGTAATCCCAAGTGGATCAAAGACCTCAAATAAAATCAGACACACTAAACTAATAGAAGAGAAAGTGGAGAAAGTCTTGAACTCATGGCACAGGTAACAACTTCCTGAACAGAATACCAATAGCTCAGATTCTAAGACCAACAATCAATAAATGGGACCTTATAAAACAGAAAAGCTTCTTTTTTTATCCCCACATCTGATGGAGGGCTAATATTCAAAATTTATAAAGAACTCAAGAAATTAAACACTAAGAAACCAAATAATCCAATCACAAAAGAAGAATCTCTAATGGCTGAGAGACACATGAAGAAATGCTCATCATCCTTAATCATCAGTGAAATGCAACTTAAGATGACCCTGAGTTTCCATCTAACACCTGTCAGAATGGTTAAGATCAAAAACTCAAATGATAGCATATGCTGGCGAGGTTGTGGAGAAAGGGGAATACTCCTCCATTGCTGGTGGGAGTGCAAGCTTGTACAAGCACTATGGAAATCAGTCTGGCGATATCTTAGAAAATTTGGAAAAACTCTACCTCAGGACCTAGCCATACTACTCCTGGGTATACATCCAAAAGATTCTCACCAAACCAAAAGGACATTTCCTCAACTATGCTCCTAACAGCTTTGTTTGTAATAGTAACTGGAAACAACCCAGATGTCTTTCAATCAATGAATAGATTAAAAAACAAAACAAAATTGTGGTACATTCTCACAATGAAATACTATTCAGCTATCAGAAACAAGGAAATCATGCAATTTGCTAACCAATGTATGGGACTAGATAGGCTTATCCTGAGTGAGCTAACCCACACCCAGAAAGATGCACATAGCATATATTCACATATAAGTGGATTTAAGTACAGGATAACTATCCTACAACCAACAGACTGAAAGGAACAGGAACATAGACTTTGTTGCCTGTTATTGGGATACTTTGCCCTAGTGGTGCTGCCATGTAGGCCCTCAGTGCAAAAGGAAGCTCTTAGCCCTCATATGATTGCTGAACTATTGGAGGCTTATATGAACTCTCGACACCCCATATCAGAGCAGTACCATAGATGGGAGAAAGGGGAGAGGGTAGAAGGGAGGGACTGGGAGGGAAGGAGGGAGGGGACTGTGAAGGAGATGTAACTTGAAGTAATAAATAAACATAAAAAAGCATATATGGACCAGACCTAGGCCCCCAATATATACATACATATATGTATGTATATATTTTATATATTATGGGCTACTTGGCCTTCGCACAGATCCCTTAGCAAATGGAGGGCGGCATGGTGTCTTTCATGGACTCTGTTGCCTATTAGTGGTAAATTCACCCTAGCTGGGTTCCCTTGTTTTGTACCAGTGCAAAGGGAAGCCCTTAGCCCTCACATGACTAATGACCTGAGGGGGAACCACCAGAGACTACCAGGAGGTTGAGTTTGATGTAAATACAAAGGGTCTTTTGTTGTTACAAGCTGGAGCAGGAACTGATCCCAGGTGACACCCACACTTAGGCAAGAGTGCTCAGTGAAGGGCCCCCAGTATGGGGGTTACAGGATTTTTAAAGGAAAAAAACCCCAAGCTTGGAATTAAATGCCTAGGCATTTCATGATTGGTTAAAGGGGCAGGGGGCATTGTGCAAGATTGTCTAATCTCTGTGGGGAAGTAGGTGATCTAAAAGAAAGCTGGTGTCTGGAATATTGTGAGACAACTGCAACAACTGAGGCAAGCTATGTTTGTAAGGGTACATTTTGGAGTTTTTCCTGGAACTAAGAGGAGGGTGAAGGTCGGGCAGTGGACAAGTTGGCCCTAAAATGGAACCTGTGCTTTTAAAATGGAGTCTGTGCTGACTCTTTGTACTCAGTATATGAGGAAGGATAGGAGGGAGAGGGAGAAGAGTGTGGGAGGGTGGTGTAGCTATGGGGGGAGACAAGGGGCTGTGATGGAGATGTATCTTGAATAAATAAATGAATGTTAGAACGATTTCTTTTTTTTTTTTGGTTTTTTGAGACAGGGTTTCTCTGTGTATCCTTGGCTGTCCTGGACTCACTTTGTAGACCAGGCTGGCCTCGAACTCACAAAGATCCACCTGCCTCTGCCTCCCAAGTGCTGGGATTAAAGGCGTGAGCCATTTCTATAAACAATGAAATTATATAACCGGCTAAAATAACACACAAAAAATTCTGTATGTTTTTATATGTACATTAGTAGGGTAAAAAACAATATAAAAATGTGTGGCATTCAAAGTCAGAAGCAATGGTGTGAATACGGGAATATAAATTTATATCTTTGAATGTGTATTTTCTTCATTTTCTGGTTTGTTCCCACATATGAGTAGGTAGACAAATTTTATGATTGTGTGATATAAAGTTTATTATTTATGTAACTTTCAAATGAGTCACATAGAGGAAATGAAGAGAGGAAGACAATTAGTAAACTATAGTGCTGAATTTTTGGTTTGTGCAAACTTGGTTGCCTCTGATCCCTACTTGTTTCCCATGCCAAACAGCATTTGTGAGAGGCAACTATTGCTTCACAGTGAAAGTGAAGATTGTGACACTGACATTCCTCACCTCCAGTGTAACCAGGGTTGCCCAAATTTCTCGTTGTCTAGGAATGGGATCTTCTTCTATATCTGCAAGTGTTTTAGCCTTAGAATAGAAGGAAGATCAAAGTGTGGGTTGGCACTGTGTCTGTCAAACAAATTAAAACTCACAACTTGCAGCTAAAGGGAACCCTGTTGCTGCTTCTTTCCCAGGCACCATTCCCCCTGGGAAACTGGCTCTTTGGGAGAAATCCTCAATGGCAGACACCCAAGGGTTTTGCAATGTAGACTAAAGGAACGGGCGAGTTGCCCCAGTGGAGTTTTGCAGAGAAAAGCGTAGCTTGTAGAAGAAATGCCCTTCTCCCCCATCTAAACAAATTGTTACCCTCTGGGGAATATGCCTTACAGGCCAAATGCCAAGACTAAAGAAATAGAAATTGCTTTTTAAGATTCAATAAGAGCAATGTCTCCCACATATAGGTTGGAATGTAAAAACTGAAAAGGAGTTTGTCAGAAAGTGAAGGAAAGGGGAGAAGACAGAGTGGTATGTATATGCAGAGAATAGCAGACAGGATTTGTTAAGACACAGTTTATGAAAACTTCCTGCCCTGTATAATAGTGTGGTAAAAGGCTACAGACTAAGAGAGAATTGGAGAATTATGATTTCCAAGAGACAGGGAAAAAAGAAGAAGAATCTTATTTTATGTTAGTGATGGTATTTCCTGGGTGTTTTTAACCATTTTTTCTTTTTTTTTTATATTTCAAGAAGGGTTCTTTCTTTCCTTTTCTATTTCTTTTTCATTTGCAGTCTGGTGTATTAGAGTATAATCTCTATTATGTTTCCACAATTTATTTATGTCATAAGACGTAGCATCACACCTAATTTTCATGGATGACTTTCAATTTTTTGAAAGAATCTAAAAGTAGATAATTGAAATAATTACATGATATGTGTTATGTATCCCATGTCTACTTCAATAATCCCAAATTATACGCACAATCTTCTACCAACCTATCATCTATCTATCTATCTATCTATCTATCTATCTATCTATCTCTCTATCTATCTATCATCTATCTATTTGTCTATCTGTCTACCTAATTTTTCTTAAGGAGAATAAAAGGGACTTTATTAGCATAGCATGAAATGTTCAGCAGCTGCTTGACAGGGGAATTTATCTGAGGAAATTCCCTAGCAATGAACCTGAAGTGCAAGGAACATAAACCTTTAATTACCTTTCTCTTCAATTGATGCCCAACAGCCTTCAGGTATTATAACCCTATGGGAAAACATCTGAGCAGCAAAAGCAGGAGGGAGAAAAAAAAAGAAAAAAATGTAGTTGGTGTGAGTGTGTAATTGCTGATGTGAGGTTGTATCATCAAAAACAAAACAAAATAAAACAAACAAAAAACCCATGTTCCTTGTTAAAATACAATACAAAGCTTGCACTTAGTGAACTCTCTCACGTTCAGCCAGTTTACAGATTTCACTTCAAAGAACACATTTGTTCCTTTTACTTAGCCCCACAAGTCTCTAAGCCACAGAAAAGATTATGTTATGGAAAAAGGGCAATTTCCTAAGGTGTTTACCACTTGAAGCATATCAGGAGGAAGCCCACAAGTGTGAAAAATCTAAAGAGAATATATATTGCTGCTGATTTCTCTTCTAGAACCCTCCAAGCATTTCCCTCTCTATTACAAAAATGTGGTGTTGTGCCTAAACAGGAGAAACATAAATGTCAACAATGTCAATTACATAAATTCACAGCAGTAGCTATTTCTAATTGAGGAAGAACCGATTGCACAAACTGACAATCAGCCTTTTACTATCATACTGCAATTCTTACACATTCTCCTGGCAGCAGTGTGCCAAGTTTGACCATGACACTGGAAGATATAACCTTATTTATTTTTCATCACCATATGCAACATTATTTCAGCTTTGTGTTCTGAATGCTTTAGCTTAAATCTCGAAATGGTTTTAGGCTGATATCCTTTGAGAATTATTTGTGGTTATAGTGAGACATGGTGCCCAGATAACAGCACTCAGAATTACAAGAGTTAAAAATGCAGTAGTTATAATTAGCAATGAGGTAATAGATTTGGGAAAAGAGAAGGCAGAGTGGGACACAAAGAGCACCTTGTAAGCATGAATCTACCAGTGTATGCTCTGGCCAAATGTTCAGAAATTCTGTAAATACTGTAAATCTATAGCTGTGAAACTTAGCTTCTGGGATGCCAGTCAGGTATGGTCCTGTAACTAACTCACCGGAAAAAGTCTCTTGCAGGGCAGAAAGATTTCATGAGCACCATGGCAAGAATGAAAGCATAGGAAGAGGTCTATAGCTGCAAAATGCCCCATTCCCTGCAACTATTGTTTAGTACCTAGTATAAATTTTATTTCAGCCTTGATCTGTGGATACCATGGAAACTGTCCTGGCTTCATAGAAAAGTATTAGAAGCTGTGAATTGCGTTAAAGGGGGATTAATGTCTTTGATAAGAATATGGGGAACAAACAGACTCTGTTTGATCTGCATACTTATGCTTGAACAAATACTGTGAGAGATATACGCAATAGTTAAAAGTAACTTTTTAATGATATAAAATATTACTGACCTGAATAACTGATGTAACATTACAAACAAAATTATAAGGCAAATTATAGTGTTTACTTCAATGAGACATTTGGAATTTCTAGAATTCTATTATAGTTTTTTTTCCTTTTAATGGTAAGTTAATTATTCTGAAGAAAATGGAAGATAGTTTCTTTTTCATCTTATAGAATACTGTGAAAGAACTCTAAAACACCACAGACGTTATTTTTACTCCAGAAGATTTGTCTTCGTTCACTGTACACAAACATATCTTCTCTTGGCCCACCAGGACGGCCTAGTGGGTCATACTGCTTGACACACAAGCCTGAAAATCTACATTGGATTCCTGAAACCCACAATGGAAGGAGAAAACCAACTTCAAAAGGATGTATCACATCATGAGAGGCACCACAGCACATTTCACATCTACACTAACATACACATATCACATACAGATAAAACATCAATAATGATATTGTGATTTTTACAAAAGAGGATTTTAAATATCTTTTTTGTAAGTAACGTAAAAACATTATCAATAAAATCACTAAAAGGACCATCTAGGAGCCTCGTAAGTAATTAACTCTCTGAACTTTCGGTCTTCACGAATATTTATATTTTTGTCATGAATAAGGTTAAAACAAAAGCAATTCATTCATGATTCGTCAAACAGAGAAGGTCCTCATTAAACGTCTGTCCCTCCACCATCTCATTTCTGCAATCACTTTCTTAGAGTTTTGGTATTCCTGAGTTACTGCCTCTTCTCTGTCACTGCAGCAGGGCCATGGCCCAGTGCAGTCATTGTCTTTCCTCATCTGCTCCTAATCATCAGGAACTGCTCAGGGATCAAGTCCTTTGCCTATGACCAGCTTTGTGACCCAGGGTTTGCAGGGTATCTGGCATGTGGAAAGTGCTCAGTAAATGTTTCTTGTTTAAACTTTAAATTTTACTTTTGAACTGAGCCTAACTATACACAATAGAATATCACCCATTGTGGTGGTCTCAGACATGTAACTAAACAACTCAAATGACAACATCATATATATATTATATATATATATATTATATATAACATATATAAGAGAAGAGTCTCAAAGGAGATCTAAGAACTTGGAGTATACTAAAAGTTAGCAGCTTCCTCTTCATTTCTCAACTTAGAAGAAATCAAACTAGGTTCTACAGTGTAGAACTTATTTACAATATTCTAAGATTATGTACTTGGTCCTTTAGTAAATTTTTTTTCTGTAGAAATAAATGCTTGAAGCCTTTCAAAATAAGTAAGACAAAGTACTGGGACATGCATATATTTCCATGCATAGCTATTTGATAGATTAAAGAAGGAACAGCCACACAAACCAAGAGCGATGAAGTAAGTAACTCACTCAGGCTCATCCTGAAATGACAGTAAGCATGGGAACAGCTGTGCTGTTGTGATAGGAAAGTAACTTCTCTATTCTCCCTTTGTTTTGACTCGCTATTCCCAGAAGGAAAAGTTCACTCTTTTTTTTTTTCTTGTCTAGCTTTGAAGATGTTTGATTCCCTTTAATTTCTTGGCACCCGAAGTGACTAAAACTATGAATTAATTAAGCTTTGACTTCGATATAGGGTTAAAAGACTGTAATTTTATGTTTCATTCAATCCCACAGACAGGGACACAGAAAAAAGTATAACTATTATCTGTTTAAACATTAAAATTAGAAAACTAGAACTAGGATGTATCCCGATTGTGCAGTATAGTGGGACTTTGATTTAATCATGATCACTAATTTAAAGGTTCATATTTATCATCACAAATCAAAGGCAAGTGCCATGGGAAGATTACTGTTTGAGACCTAAAAGAGGTAAGAATTTAAGACTTGATCATGTTTATGTATTCATTAATCCATTCATTTACCAATTCATTTTACAGTGTGTATTGTCACATAGTATTCGTCAGAATGAGATAAGAAAAACTGACATATGTAATAGATTTAAACAAATAAAATATATATGTATATAAAAAAGAACAAAATATTCCACTAGTATACTTTCTAAGAACAAATTTAAAACTTGAGTAGGGACTGGAACGATGTCTCAGTGATTAAAGCTTTTAAAGTATGGCCATGAGATCCTGAGTTCAGATCCCCATGGCTTACCTATACAGAAGCCTGATAAGTATGATACTTTACCTTTAATTACTGTGCTAGAAAGACAGAGGTGGGAATCCATGCAACAAGCTAGCTAGCCAAACTCTGCAATGGTGAGCTCTGGATTCAGCTAATAAACATTGCTTTGGGGAATAAGGTAGACAGAAATCCAAAGACCAAAGAGAATTCCCAATGTTGACCTCCATCCCCCAAAAGCATATGAACGCATGTATACACACATGGTAATACATATGTTCCTACACAGCATGAACACATTCAAATATAGTCCATTAATATAAATTTCAGTGCACAGCCAATGACTCATTAACTTTCATTAGTACTATCAAGGTGAGTGATGCATCCATCTGCATTCTAATGCACTATATGTATGTATCAGAAAAGCAAACACTGCTGCAATGTAAGGATTTCGTAGGATCATATAATCTCTATCTAAATGAAGAAAAAGCAGAATAAAAGCACTCATCACACACAGAAACCCAAACACACACACACAAACACACACGTGTGAGCTCACATACACATTCACTCACATACATTTTAAATGTAGTTATCTATTGGACATTTAATGTATGGATTATGTGTTTTTATCATATACTTTTCCATAATTTCAATACAAACATTTCTATCATAGAAAATATCTTCTAGGAATTTCCTCCTTTATGTGGCTGAGTTGGACAAAACAGTGGTTTTTGTCAAGACGAGCTACATTACTTATGAAATATGTTGCAAAGTGAAGAAAAGAGGTTTCTGGGTTCAACTCTTTGCTTGTTCTATGTTAGATATGTTATTTTATGAGCCTCTACTAGGGTACAAACCCTTCTTATTTCATATTTTGCAATCTATGAAACTATTGAAAATATTTTATATTTTAAAATATATTCATGCCATCTCAGAGCATGTGAAAATCTTTTCTGCTGAAACATCAGAAAATTGAAAGCTAATTCCTAATTTGAAATGGGCTTAATTTTCTTTAAAATTGCTAGTACATTCTATTTCAGGTTTTTAGATACTGCAAATAACTACCTAAATATGCCTCTGCTTTTACTAAAATGCTGAGCATGTCCTTAAGAATGACCAAGTTCACCACATCTGCCCTGCTCACTGAGATCTGTGTGCCCAAGCTGCTAATGTCTCCAGTAAGGTCTGAAATGTACGTTGACCATCAGTAGGTGTTGGAAACTACTTAGAGATATTTTGTTAGAGTCATTTCCAAGGAGGAAAGTCCACGATTTCAATCAGGCAGTTCAAGATCAAAGAACTAGCACTTTTCCTCAAAATTGGGACTATCTGCTGCTCGAAATTTTATAAATTTGTCAAAACTTGTGTTCAAAACACCTCCATAGGGGACACAACAGGGTCAATTTTATGTCTGTCTAATCAGTGAAATAGTAGGTCTAATATCATTCAAGTATGAGGTTATATATAGTGGCTATTGACATGCACTTGCAGATCAGTAAGCATGGTGTGCTGGGAGAGGGTCCTTCAGCGCATTGAGTGTGTATCAGCTTTCAGTAAAGCCCACAGGAATATGTAATGGTGATATGTTAGACAATGAAACTTCAACCAAGAGTTTCTGTGGATGCAGAGCAATGCCAAGAGAGGAGGGGAAATCTGTAGGGATGCCAACAGAAACCTGTGAGGAACCTGAAACTGCCAGGGAGTTTCTACCACAAATGGGGCCATTGGGATGTCTTGCAAAGCTTATCTGACTTCCAGAAAGAATGGCTCAAATCATAAGCTGCTCAGTATCTTCGTCTAAATTAAAGACTAAGACAAATAGTATAGGTTTAAAAAAAAAACACAGGGGTGAGTCTAGAGTGAGGGAACTACTATCTTGACCGGCTTCTTAGTCCTATAGTATGAAATAAACCATAGGAGCCTAGATACCAGAACTGATAAAAGGAGGAAACAGCAGCTTTCTGACTGGAGAGCAAGTGCTCAGTCCCAGCTCAGTGTTCTTACCAAACTACCTGCCTCCTCTGAACTTAAAAGTGTCTATGAGTCTAGGCTCCCATTCTCTGTTCTTTAAGCTTATGTGCTATGCCAGCAAGGGTGGTCTTTCCTTTATCTGTCTCTCAAGACTAATGATCTTAACTGGAATTTTTACAAAACACATAAAACAATTCTATCAGTGTGCAAAATTTCTACTGTCCACATGTATGTGAGACAATTAAACTCAGATCTCTGGTTCACTCATGATTCAGCTCAAAAGAATACTCATGAAGCCTCCTCAGAAAAGATAGACTTTTTATGTCTTCTGCACACCAACTCACCAGACAAAGCACACACGAGTAGACACTTTAAGCAGGTCTGTTTGTGTTATGCCCTGGAACAAATACAGAGACAAGGCAGATGAGCCATCAGGGTTTTTCCCAAATACAGTATCCCCCTTCCACTCCAGGTACACTGGAACTCATAGTAGAAAGAATAGCAGGCACCTTCATTACTTTCCTATAATTTATTTAGTACTTATCAGAGGAAGATCTTAAGAAGAAAGTACAAAATTGCTCCTGGCAATCTGATCTTTCAAGTAAGGGAGCTTTGGTAACAGAGACACATAAATAGTATAGAAGATACATATTTCAAATGCTCTATGTTATTCTAAAGGCAAGAAATTTTGGCAGTTTAGCTTACTGATGTCCTGAGAACATAGCTGGAATGTAAAACCAATGCCAAAAAACCTCCATAAACAAATCGCTCCAACACACATCTCATAAACAGAATCTTTGAAATCAGATTGAAAACAACTTGCAATGTTTAGAGGCACATTAAACTATACAGCTGAAGTAAGTACAGTCTGTTGTGAAGAAGTGAACTTAGCTTGTGACTTGGTGGTAAGCAATTGGTGGGTGTTTAAATAAGTATTTAAACTATTAGAAAAAGAAGCTAAATGAATTAGATACAACAATGAGAGTGTGTAATATACACATAGGTAGGTAAATAGATACATACATTATTAATGCCCCTTGAATGCTATGCTTTGCTACTTACTGTACTAGTTTGAAATGCACTGTACAGAGCCTAGGTACAGGGTTGAATGTACAGAATAAGTTAGCACTTGTGAAGGTGATGCTGGAGGATGATAAGTTCAATACTAGTGTGAACTACATAGCATGCCCTTGTCTCAATACAAAACTAAAAAAAAAAAAAAAAAGAAAAAGAAAAAAGAAAAAAAAAAAAGAAAATTGCACTGCAAAGCCTTTTTAAATAATCCATGGCCCCTAACTTGGAACCAGAAAGCTGGAACTATTGAACTACATGTTATTTTCAATACTATATTTTCAATTCTTTATTCAATCAGTGTTGTTGTTTTTCTTTTAATTGCAGTCATCAAATGAGAGAATTCATGAGCTTTTATGTTAATAACATCTACATAGCAGTGCCCTTTGTTTTCACAGCATGTCTTCTGGGCATGCCACATTCAAATTCACCAAGGAAGAGAAGCTGGAAAAAACACAATCCACAGGAGTGAATGCCATGCACAAATTAGCCTGTAGTTTCACAAATACATAAAGCTGTGTAATTCATTATGGTTGACTGCTGCATTATTAGACATATTAAAAAGATGAATTGTCTAAGTTAAGCATCGCCTCCAAGGTGTGCTGTCTCTTCTCCAGTCTCAAGCTAGTATGCCTACAGTGCACCAAATGATTCATAATATAGACCTTTAAAGAAGCTGAATGTAACTAAAACATGAAATAGATTTGGCATATTACACTACTCAGCATTGGTAAGTGCCCTTTCTGTTGCCAATGAGCAACCACTATGTAGGTGTGCTGGCTGTGCCTTCCCCCTGGTGAACTTGCATTACATACTTTCATCTTCAGGGCTTACAGGGATCATTTCCCTCTTGGGATAATGCACTTTATCATTACATAAATCGTAGTGAGACATTCTTTGGGTAACTCTGCTACCATTAGCTCAATTGAGACACAAATGCTCCTTTGGCTTTGTCCATGTAGAAAAAAATTAAAGTTAAAATGTGAAGCATGAAGCAGTGGATGTATATAAAAGAGCAGCACTCTGGGGGAACTGTCTAAAGCTGTGCTAGTCTAAAGAAACTTCTGGGAATTTGTGTTAATTTATGCACAAAATCACCCTATATTTATCCATTTCAGAACATATGCTAAGTGCTGAGCTGGACCCCAGAATGTTTTCTTAACTCTATATTGCCTTCCCTTACTGTAGCAATTTAAATCAATTCATTATTAATAATATGAGAGATAAACATACATGAAAAGTAATTTTAAATGAGCTGTTTATTTTAGTACAAATAGTAAGAGTTGTTACTATTATTACTGTAGATGTTTTTGAAACATGTGTTTGTGTGGGGGGTAGTTTATGCCTAAAGTCTAATAACGCTTTCCCTTTTTGTTACTTAAGCATGTTTTCGTCAATGGGTTTTACTGCAAGATCATTTTGCAAGTTTATTTTTATCTAGTTCTACATTATAATTAGCTGTTTGAGGTGCCCAGCAAGCTTTACTTTGTAAGGATCCTTTGTATCTTCATAAATCTCAAAAATCTAGGTATAGAAATATGAAATCTGAAAATTGAAGTGCCAGTCAAAAACTTGGTCCGAGTCCTGTACAGGTAACTCAAGGAAGGTGTCATACTTGCTCTCTTAGTCATTCTGAATGGAATTTAGCTTTTCTGAGTTGTTAGTTTGAGAGCTCAAGTTGTTGGCTGTCTGCTTGCTGTTACCTTCAGTTCTTTGAACATGAGCAATGGAATGCTGGTCTTGTTTCATCTGAGCTGAATAGGGAGAAAGCCAGAGGGAAAGTGTGAGAAGAAAGGAAGTAACAGTTTTTCAAAATCTAATTTCAGAACCCAAAACCACCACTTCGGATTGAAGCTATCATTAGAATCAGATAATTATGTCAAGCATACACACAAATGGAAGGGATATGAGTTTTGAATTCAGGAAGTGGGCCATTGGGAAGCAATTTTAACTGTTTCCTTTCATATGTATTTTTTGCTAATGTTGGTTATTTGCTTGAGGTCTTTTGATTCAGATAATTATCTGCTGAATATTAACAGATTTCAGGATTTTAAAATGTTCTCGAAAATACCAATTTAGAATTATCTTGCTAACACACAATCCCACTAAGCTTCATAAGAAAAAAATATAATCTTTTCTTGGGGTCTTCTCATCATTTGAATGATGTACTGTTTTTAACATAAATCAAGATCTCTTCTTTAATTTTTATCTCCTTGGAAGCTGACGAAGTCCAATGTTTTTCCACGTACTTGAGAGACAAATGACGTTTTCCCACCAAGAAGTTCTATATTCTTGATGTTTTGCTTTTCACAGCTAAATACAGGTTAATTATAGTACATATTCTTCTTATGTAGACTTAATATTGGTTCTAAGTTTTCATTTCCTTTCAGTAAAGAAAAATTTTAAAAAGTGTCATATTTTCTATATGGAAATTTAATTTAGCAATAAGGTTCTTCTGATGATATTTTTTTTAATAATTTATTTTTTATTTCTTCAAGTTACATCTCAATCACAATCCCCTCCCTACTCCCCCCTCCAGTCCCACCCTTCCACCCTCCTCCCCCTCAGCCCCACCATCCTCTTCCCTTCTT
>CAJQZJ010032464.1:11535573-11551027 GCA_907164525.1 Lophiomys imhausi
TTTTTTTTTTTTTTTTTTTTTTAGTTTAAGGTATATCTTTCTTCCCCCAACAGCTCCCCCTTTCAGTCCAACAAAAGGCTCTTTCTCTTATAACTATAAATACAATACAAAACAACAGAAATAAATAGGCCACAATTATGAGAGTTATATGGCTTAGCATACATTCCCAATGTCCAGTCCATATGTATTTGGCACCTGACTTTAACATTCTACTATCTAACCATCTCCATGATAAAGTTCTATTTCTGACTCAGCTTTCATAATAACTTGGCTCACAATTTTAAAAATATCTTCTTAGATCCAGAACACCCTTTTCATTCCCTCTTGATTCCTAAACAACTCAAAATTTAACTCTGAGACTCTAGCTATCTATTCTTCAACCACCTCAGAGACCTGAAAGGGATAAATATATCTGACTATATAGGAAGTGCAGGGCCTTCAGCTTCCAAAACTAAGAAATGACATACCAGTGGGTGCCTGGACAATTCCCATTTTCTCTCCATACATTACAGCATCAATCTTCAGGAAAAAATAATGTTTGGATTCACTTCAGGCCTTTCCAGCTGAGGAAGGGCTGTTGATGATCAATAATCAATAGGGGCATTGTTCCTCACATTACAGAGGAAAACTTCTCATAACAAATCACATTTACCACAAGATCAAAAATGTTAAAGTTTTGGAGTGAATTCATGATAAAAAGTATAAAAGGATATGTTTATATAAATTATCCAAGGAGCATCAAAAACATTAAGAACAAAACTTGTTGCTAAATTTCAATGAAGTAGAAACTCCAAAGTTCTGAAGTTCAATGTATGTCGACATAAATGGAGAAAGAAACAACAGTAGGAAAGACAAGACACTTGATTAAGTTCTTAAAAACATACAATATGTGCTCATATATCTGGTTCACAGAAAGTCAATGTCTTCTATAATCATCATATTTGGCTACTTGGTAGAAGCAGAAAATTTTATGAAAACATCCTGAGGTCTGTAGCCATCCACCCAAGAAAGATCAACTCATAACTTGGATGTGAAATAACACTCTTTTTGTAATGCCACTAAAAACACTTGGTAGTTTGTTTTTTTTTGTTATAATTGTTTTCTTTTTCTTTTCTTTTCTTTTCTTTTTTTTTTTATGAGAACAGAAGAAATAAATTAGCCAGTCAGTCAGTTTAAGGGTAGAAACCTGATCTTTATCATTGGTTCTTTCCTGACTAAAGGCAAAAAAGCCAAAAACATTTGAAGGCTCTGGCTCCTCACATGATTTCTTGTTATCTTTCTTCTCACTTGACACAGCAATTTGGAAGCTATATATGAGAGTGTTATCCAATCTACATTCCAGATAACTGGGAGAGTAAGACACATTACACTCCTTATGAATGAGCCAACTGCACTGTACAGAGCCCCCTATCCAGCATGCCTCAACTCAGTAACTCCTTGTTAAGGCCAAACAATGATCTCTAGTGGCAAGCTATTTCTTTTTTTTTTTTTAATCGATTAGCATTCTTTTTTTTTATAAGTACTTTATTTTTTTTTTCTTCAAGTTACATCTCAGTCACAAACCCTTCCCTATTCCCTCTTCTTGTCCCACCCTTCCACCCTCTTCCCCCCCCCAACAGCTTCCCTTTTCAATCCAACAAATGGTTCCTTCTCTTATAATAGTAAATTCTATACAAAACAACAGAAATAAATATGCCATATTTATGAGTGTTAAATGGCCCAGTATACCTTCCCAATGTCCAGTTCATACATATTTGGCCCCTGACTTTAACCTTCTACCTTCTAACCATCTCCATGAGTTTAAAGTTCTATAACTGACTTAGCTTTCATACTAACTTGCATCACTATTATAACCATCTTCTTAGATATAGAACACCCTCTTGATTCCTAAACAACTCAAAATTTAGCTATGAGACTCAAGCTGTCTATTCTTCAACCACCTCAGAGAGCTGAGAAGGATAAATATATCTGATTATATAGGAAGTGCAGGGCCTGTAGCTTCCAATACTAAGAAATGACAAACAGTCCAGTGACTGCCTGGACAGTTCCCATTTTCTCTCCATACATTCCAGCATCAGTCTTCAGCCTTTTGGTCCTGTTTCTCTGACAGACATTTATTGTAGAGCAGGGGTTATGAAGGACTTACCTACCTTGTCTTGGCAGAGCTAGGCTGTCAACTTCCCTGCTACCAAGTTTTGTCCTTTTTGGACAGCAGTCTGTCTGCAGTTGAAGCAATGAAATGTGAAGCTCTGACCTCTTGATACCAACCATCTTAAACTGTTTAGGATAGTTAAGAAAAACAAACTCCTAGTCATGCATGCATGTCACCTTGTTAGCTACTATGACAGTCTATCACAGATATTCTCTAAGCTACTCAGTAATCAAGTTGTTATGAGACAAGCAACATTTGCTTATCTAAATACAAGGGATAGGGCATCTTCAAAAACCCCAGGAGATCTGCAGAATATGGCATTCAAAGATGTGGTCTTAAATTAAGATTTTTTTTGATATCGTGACATATCAGCTCCTTACAGCAACCCCTATTCTACTCCAAGTAGAAGATAAGCATCGAAGAATCTCCAGTGTGAGAGTGTTGAATTAGTGGCAAGCCTATCTCTTAGCATGTAAAAACTCCTTGCTTCAACGGCAAGCTATTTCTTGACACGGCAGCTCAACCTGCTTCCCATTTCTTCAGCTTTCATCTATGAACCTGTATAAACTCCTTTTTAAAACTTACCTTTCATCTTTTGAGTTTCCCAGAGAAAGGGAATGGAAACCATTGATCCAGAGGAGTTTTTTTTTTTGTTTGGTTGGTTGTTTTTGTTTTTTTTTAGTTTTTTCTCATACATTGCATCCTGTCTGTAGTTCCTTCTCTCTCCACTCTCCCCAGTCCTTCAACCTACCTCCCATCTCCCCAGATTCATGTATCTTCTGTTCAAAAAAAAAGAAAAAAAAAGAGGAGGAAGAGAACAGACCTCCCAGGGATGTCACAACCTAACATGGCATAAAAAGATACAATAAGACTAGGCACAAACAAAATCATATCAAAGCTTTCCAAGGCAATCCAGTAGGAGGAAAGGATCTCAAGAGCGTGCCAGAGTCAGAGACACCCCCGACTTATTCTTTCAGGTGTCCCATAAGAACACCCAGCTACCCAACTATAATGTACATGCAAAGGACCTAGCTCAGACCCATCAGGCATCTGCGATTATCACTTTATTCTTGTGTGGACCCTGTTCACATTGTATCTTCCACCCCTTTGGCTTCTGCAATCTTCCCCCTGCCCTCCTGAGGAATTTCCCTGGCTCAGTCTAGTGCTTGGTTGTTGGTCCCGGCATCTGAGTCCATCATTTAAGATCTAGGGTAGCTCTAGTAGCCGTTAATTTTGTGTGATTCCAGACCTCTTCCCTCCAGAGCTATTGTCCACCTGAGGTAAGAAAGACAACAATATTCTCAGGATCCTAGCATTCCCCTCTATCTATTTGTGTCATTTAGCCATTAGCAATGTGTGAAGGTACACATAGGATTCATTTTTTAATATATTATATCCCAGATAGGTGAAAAGAAAGAGAAGATCAAAGTAGGACTTAAAAGCCATGAATCAAAAGAAGCAATTCAGAAGAGGGATCCAGTAGAGAATGGCTAACAGGTCCATGTAGAAAGTCATATGGAAAGACTACTGGGAGTGGGGGGAACAGAAAGAAATTTCAATATTCAATATCATTTGGTGAGAGACTATATATAACCCCAGGAAATTCATAGGATGGAGAAAGGTGCTTGATTTGCATCAGCAATACATGACACTAATGTAGTCATAAACTATATGAGGGAGAATAATAAGTGTATAGAAGACTTTACAATAGTTGGAAATCTATATGTAAATATTAATTAAACAGTGCAATTAAAAGTGGTTATTTCTAGAGACCACATAGTGGTGTTGTTCAGAGGGGTGTATGAGGAGCTGTTGTATGTCTTAACACATTCTCTGCTATTACTTGACTCTGTGTGTGTGCGTGTGCGTTTGTGCGTGCGTGTGTGTTCTCAAGAGCATACATATTCATGCTGTCCATAAGTGGTGATTATTCAACTGACTACAACAGTGTATCTTTACTATTACTTTTTTTGCCACTTTCATAAATGTATTCAATATGTTAAGGAGATATTCGTTATGTCATTAGAACTCTGCATAACTAAAAACAACATTTTTTAATTAATTAGGTATGTAAATATAAAGGCAACCTGTGTGTGTATGTGAACATGTGTTTGGAAGTATACAGGTGCTTCTGTAGGCATGTACACATGTGAAGGACTCTCATCCACCTTTACAGGCAGCAGAGCAATGAATGTAGGAAACAAGAAATCACTTCAGCAGGATATGGCTCAGTAGCCAGTGTTGGTTCAAAATGCAGTTGTCTGACTGAGTCATTTATTTTAGGCAAATTTAAACAAAGCAAACGTAAATCTCTTTGTGGAAGACTGTAAGTTAAATACAGATAAGTCACGGATACCTCAAAAACTCATTATAAATTACCTGTGATACCTCCATAAAGATGGGTTCTAGAGACTGATGGAAAGAAAAAGCTAAGAAGGCTCTAGAGGAGGATATGTTGGTGGAAAGTCTCCAGCCACATAGACTGCACAAATGTCACCAGCCTGCAAAGGATGTCTGCTCCAGCCTATGGATAGAAAATGGGTTTTTTATTCCTTCCTTAGAAGGATCAACCCTGTGTGCTTAACATTTCAGGTTCTCCTAGTGCGTGTGTGGGAGGAGAAAATTCTCTGTGCCACATATATATGTGTGTGTGTGTGTGTTTGTGTGTGTGTATGTGTGTTTGTGTGTGTGTGTGTGAGAGAGAGAGGGGTGGGGGAGAGAGAGAGGGGTGGGGGAGAGAGAGAGAGAGAGAGATATGCCAAAAGCAGTTATCTCCCCAGCCCCAATATATATTAAAACTATATGTATATATATATATATACATATAGTTTTAATTTATTTGAAATAAATAAAATTAAATTTTATTTATAAATTTTAACATAAATAATTTAAATTAAATTATAAAATAAAAATAAAATGGTGTTTGGAGTAATAATCATAACACAATGTGATGAAAAAGCAACTATTATTTGATCCGTGTTCTTCTCTCATCTGTTATTTGTGTTCTGCGAACTGCGCACATTTGAAAAACATCTCTCATTTGCCTAGTAATTCACTTTGCATAGATGCTGTTTATTTACATCAATGACTTCTAGAACGATCTCTGCCTTCCTCCACACTGTTTGCATGTTTTCAAATGATACCTACATATTAAACTGCCAAAATAATTATTAGACTCCAAAATCTGACATACTTAGTGGCACTTAACTGTACAATATTTTAAGCATATTCTATTTAACTTTTTACTGTTGGATATTTTCATACATGCATGTACTGCATTTATTTATTTTCAACTTGAAACAACCAAGAGTTACATGGGCAAAAGGAACCTTAACTGTGAAGTTGGGTGGGTGGGGCTAACTTGTCCTTATGTCTGTGAGAGATTGATTTGGCTGATAATTTATGTGGAAGGACAAACCTCATTCTTCGCAACACCATCCCTAGGCAGGTGATCCTAGCACGAATAAGAAAGTTAGCTAAACATGACCTAGTTAGTCACCCACTGGCTTTAGTTCTCTAGGTTTTGGCTTAGTTCCCTGCTTTAGACACTTTAGACCAAATGTTTTTATCACAGTAACAAGAAAGCTAGCTAGAAAAAGTTATATAATGAATGTTAGTAGTTTTCATGGTCTATTCTTCTCTTTCATCCTTCTTGCCCACCACTGAAGACTGTTCTCTAGAAGTCCACCTCCTACTTCCATGTATTCTTTATGTGTTTTAAACCAGAGTGTTTAAAAAATATTACAACTATTTGATGTGTGTGTGTGTGTGTGTGTGTGTGTGTATGTGTATGTGTGTTCATGTCATAGTGTACATATGGATGTCAGGGGATACCTTGTAGGAACTGGTTTCCAATATGTATGTCCTGGGATTGAACTCAGTAGCCAGAGTCTTCAACAAGTCCTTTTACCTCTTGATTACTTTTACCATCAGTGGAAACATTTTTTTTTTGTGAGATCTCAATGCTTCACTAAAATTTTATATAAAAAAAGGATCATACTTTCTCATAGTGAAATGTCAATGAATGCAGCTTGAAATCAAATTACAAAAATAAAAACCATGTATCTGTGTTAGATTCAGAAGTTTCACTTAAAGAAGTTAAAAAAATCAAAGTGAATCAATATAAAAAAGAAATAACTCTTAGAAATCTGAGAGTTTCCTGTCTCTTTATGCCAGCCTGGAACATAAGTAGTATACCCTGAAGAAGCTGATGCATCTTTTTATTATTGTTTAGAAACCTGTCATCCTATTCCTATTTGTCTATTATCTGAAGAAAGATCAAAAATAAAGACAAAAATTTAAGCCAAATAGAATTTTTAAAGTGATGGGCATCTAAAGAAATATTTCTATATTTAGAGAAATCCCCATAACAACAATCACAACATACTTAGGGTTACTCTGCTTAACTTAGATTTCAAAATTTAGTTTTTCATTACGTCAGTCTTCTCAGAGACAGACTCTGTTAACGGTGCAGCTGTAAGAATCTACTTATCTGAATACATGATCTGTGCAAAGTTAGGTCTCCAACTCCATGGTAAACCTTAGCAATTACCAGTGGAAATGGAAATAAAAGAATAAGATGTCAACATCAAATTTACTTTCAAAATAAGGAACTTAGTCTGTATCTAAATAGAGACGTTGTAGCCACCAATTCACACATATTCTTTCTCTTCAGTAAGGCTTCTTTCTTTCCCAAGAAAGGCAATTTGTTTATAAGGTAAAAAATCAGATTATAGAAACAAATAGCAGCACGTGGTCTGAGTCTAACAGTGAAGAGTACCTCACAAAAGGACAATTTAAAATGTTAATAGTCACGGTCATATCTCACAAGAAACATGGAAGGCTTTTCCCAGGGTCTTTTCAGTTCTAGCATTTTCAATGCAATCAGCACTGGGAGGTAGAGATTATGAGGATCCTACTGTTGTGACAAATCTAGTGGAAAAAGACCAAGGTTTGATGTGCTTTGTGCTTCACAGAGTTAAAAGTGATTAAATATGGCATTCCTGTCACTCGAAAGGCATGGGAATGGAAAAAATTAAGTGCTTTCACTTAATGATTACAGCTTTGAAAAAAAATAAAAGAAAGAAAAGAAATGTTATGAGTTTTATGTCCTTACCCTGAGTTTGAACTCAGCCTGGTATGCTAATTGGGAATTATTACAGCATTAAGAGTCCAAAATTAAAAAAATTGAGATGAGGTCAGAATTGGTCACAAAGGTACCTGCACAATCTTATTGATTGCCTATGATATGCTCTGATCTATACTTGCCACTCTCCATAAATTAAGACTTACCACTGATTAATTTCTAACCAATTTCAAATATCAACACAGCCAAAGCTGTTGAAACAACGAAGCCAGCAACTCTCTGCTCTATAAACTGAGTAACCTGAAGGACAGATATTAGAACAAGGTCACGATATCTGTATCCCTGCAAACAATAGTGGTCTATTAAGCCAGCAGACCTATCTTTTTTAAAAATATGAGAAAACATAATCAGAAGTGGAAATGCAGAATTGCTAGGCATAAATGTCCTTGGAGTGTTGCCTTGGAGTTATTTTTCTCCCATTTCAGGTGTTCATGCTTGGGTAAGCTGACTCCCATATATATGTGTAACTTTAGTCTTCCTCCATTACTTCCTAGGTAGATGTACAGGTTCTTTCTAGGAAGGTCTGAAGATTTTCACATCACAATGAAAGCAAGGCACACTGAAGTGCATGTAACAAGCTGTATATCACTACTCTGGGTTAGCAGTTAGGAGCAGAATTGACAGAAGTCTGTCTTCTCAGACATTCAGTTGTCAGTTGCTGAGCAAAGAGAAGAAAAAAAATGAGAGGTTTGGATTTATGTGTAATCTGTGAGAACCTAACTAAACAGGACTCTAGGAGAGTCTAAAATAATCACAGTGATTCTATGATAGATTAAACACTCCAGTTCAAGTTCTATTCCCAGTACCCACTTTAGATGGCTCACCACTGCTTGTAACTAGTGAAGATCAGACAATACTTGTTACCATAGGTATACGTGAACACACACACACACACAGAGAACCCCACACAAATGTACATAAATACACACACAAACTCACACAAACATGCATAAATACACATACACTAACAAGCACAAATATCTACATACACAAATATACACCCAAAGAAACAAACACACACACACGTGTGCGCACACACACATATACATAAACACACATACACACACATTTTCTGAAACACACAGACACAAATATACACACATCATTTAAAATAAGCTAAATCTTTTACAAGGTAATCTAGTACAGTTAAAATCCATCTTTCCGTGACCCCTTGTATGATACTGTTTCTTTCATGCTTGGTATATTTTCACTGGCTAAAATTTCCTTTCTCCAGAGTCCAATCTTTCTCCATATCCAAAAATTACCCTAAACCTTATTGTCTTCAAATGTTACTTCTCTTTCTCATAGCCAAAATTAAATAGAACAAATTAATTCAAGAGTGCAGCAGTGATTAATTTTCAGAGTTTCCCAGGAGATAAAGTGACGTATTTATATGTTTCAAGCACATCATAGAACAGAAAATAAAAATTAATATCTATTAATTAAAATAGGTTGACATTTTTATAATATATAATGCTAATAATACAACTTCAATAAATGCAAGGCACAGAATTCATTACCTCCAATCCTCACAATGATGAACCTAAACACATTCTAAAGGTTGGTAAACTGATATCCAATAAAGTTAAGTAACGGGTTTGATGCAGATTAAATAAATGAACCCATTTAACATAGTCTGGAAGGCTCTAAACTCATGTTTACTAAAATTTACCCAATCTTTTATGGATTACAGAGTAAAGAACCTAGAAGGGATATTAGGCTGACTAACCTCAAAATTCAGTAAGTATAGAAACTTAACAGTAGGGACAAAAGGGAATCATTTCTGCAGTGGTAGCAGGAAAGAATCTAAGAAGACACAGGGAAAATTACATGAAAAAGCCCTTTCAAGACACCAAGAGGTCTGTTTGTCCAAGAATCCCAGCCATGAGCCTCAATGGAGGTTTATTTCAGTAATTTCTTGCTGTGACTGACAGTTGTAAGACATGTGTCTACACGTGAATATTGATTTGTGTAAATTTGGTAACTATTCCTGTAGTTAGCTTCCTTGCTGATTTTTCAAAGACAATTTAGAGCTTTACACAAGTTTTAGAGTAGCTCTTGTCAGTGTTGTTTACTCAACTCTTCAAAGGTACATATTGACACAAACATGATCAAGATGTTGCCATTGTTTCTTTGGGAGAAGAACTGATTACTCAAAGAGTATTTTACATTTTTCCAGAATTTTTTTCCATACTTGATCTGAAAGATCTCCAATAGGTCAGAGGGAAACCTGCTGAAACCTTTGGATTTAGCAAACCAACAAAATAATGAGTATTTAATATTTAAATTGAATACTCAAGAACATTTCTTATTTCATTGCTATTCCTTAAAATAAACGTGAGGTTGAACACCATATCATTGATTTAATTGGTCATTTTCAGAGGGACAAGAATAATCTTTATCAAATAAGAGCTGTATGAAGCTGATGAGTTTACCTCCCACAATTAGCTCAAGAAGATTGTTTCTTAAATTACTCATTAAAATCAACATGTCTATCACTCCAAAGATACAAGACAATGGCTTGCAGCTAAAAATCTTGATATATTAAAAAGTGGTTTGATGGATAATTTGAATACTAATGTGCTATTCTCAAAGTTATACATTATCTAGTTGAAACTGTTGGAAGGATAGCCAAAATAATACTTTTCCATGTTGTTCACACAGAGTCTCAGTATTCTGAGAACCCTGGAATAGCAGGAGATGAAAAAATATAGAAGCATTATTCATTCACATACTCAATAACTGTCTGAATATCCCCTATGTTTGAACTACATGAAAATGATATAGAATGTAGAACCACACAATTTCTTCTCATGTTTCATGAAATTATCGTTTATCAAGTTGCTACATTTTTAAACTCAGATTGCTCTTGTGCCACCTGTACACTGAAGAGCATGTCTCTCATGAAAGTACAGTCTGATAACCTCCTATCATCAACAAATTTTATTGCTCCCCTCATCCAAAAGAGTAATCAATTACATTTCTTAATTTTTACAATAGGAAAAAATGATAAATAAACATGAATGTAATAATATAAAGGAAAAGAAGATGCAAAGTTTTATAATTAAATTGTGAAATAAATAGTTGCTAACACTAATTATACTGTGTAATATGTGTTGCACACATCTATACAGACATATTTGTATATATATGTAAAGTCATAAATACACACATAGATATACACAAAAAAATCATGTTATTGGTGTTAAATGAAAATCTCTCAGGAAAAAATTAAGAAACAAAAAAATTTTGTTTAATTTATGTCACCCCTGAGGAAAAATTACAGAAATGTATAAAACCACCATTAAAGTAATTTTTCTTCAGAAAATTACCAGGGAACAACATTTCCATAGTCAAAGGCTCATTTTATCTCTAATATTGCTTCTTATTATAATTATCAATTGGAAAATATCAAGTAGGAAGAAATATTACAATATTCAAAGCTGAAATCTATTTCTTAATTAAGTAGACACTCCTGATACATGTTACAGTTAGGTATAAAGCAATCACATATAAAATAAGATATAAACATTGGAAGACCATAGGGATGTGATGATAGTCAGTAACTTAGAAATGCCCGTCTACATATTCTCAGTAGGGAAACTTACCAGTCCGCTTGACCATCTTTGCTTTGAAGACAGCTCCCATATATGTTCACATTTTATCTTCGTCTTTTCTTAATTCTGCACCCTGTACCCACAAGGAGTCATTTATACCTACTAGAAAACTGATTCTGATTTTGGAGAGATAGTCTCAGTGTGTCACATGACACCTGGTTTATTTGTGATGATTTTCATTTGTATGTTTAAAAGACTTTGTGGATAGCAAGATCCCCCATCCTAGTTCCTAGTGTCTATTACATAAACATTTTAGTTACAGCTCTGTGAAAAGTCCAGATTACTAACATGATCTGTTTCCAGGCAAAACTAGTATCAATGTAACAGCTTACCTTTGGTACAGGATAAGTAAAACATTCTTTAGTGGTGTCATATTGATGTGGTCAGTGATATACAACTCCGTCAAGGACGTCCACATCAAAACCGTGGAACTAGTGCAAGTTCACTTACTTGGACAAAAGATATTTTCAGAATTAACTAAGCTAACATCTTGACAAATTCAAGTATAAATTTTCTCATAAGAAAATGATACCAGAGAAGGAATGAGAGTAGAAGAAAGGAACAGAGAAACAGAGACTGGAGTGATGGTCCCCACCACCAGAAACCAAGAGGACAGTATATCCTCCCCAATGAAACAGAGACTGGAGTGATGGGTCCCCACCACTAGAAACCAAGAGGACAGAATAGCATCCCCAGTAGTGTCTGTGGGAGAGATATGGCCCTGGTGAGTCTCTGAATTTCGGTTTCCAGATCAGAAACCTGTGTTTCTCTTCATTCACTCCATTTGTGGTAATTTGATATGCCAGCCTAAGGAAATTATTGCATTTGGTGAACAAGTTCACAGCTGAAATCTTGAAATGATTAATAAAAGTGGCTAAACACTGTAGACTGTAAAAACAAATAAGAAGTAATTAGATATTAAATGTAAAGGGGGAAGGTATATTCAGTTTCTGTTCCATGTTATGAAGGACAAATAATAATCTGTGTAAATTGTCTATGTGGGGATATACGTGTGCCCATACATTTATATGTACTTGTAATTATATAAAAACTGTCTAATTAAGAAAACTACCCAGTATCTCTGACAGACATTAATTGTAAATCAGGGATTATGAAGGACTTGTCTACTCTGTCTTGGCAGAGCTAGACTATTGACATATGTTTCCAAGTTTTGTCCTTTTTGGACAGCATTCTGTCTACAAGGGATTTCTCTTGCCCAATGACAAGCTTACCACTAACACAACCATCTGCAAATGGAGATTCTTTGATGTTTATCATCTACTTGGAGTAGAATGGAGGGTGTTGTCAGGAGCTGGCATGTCTCAATACCAAAAAATCTTAAGTTAAGAAAACATCTTTGAATGGTATATTCTACAGATCTCTTGAGGTTTTTGAAGATCGTCTATCTATCTCCATGTATTTGGATAAGCAAATGTTGCTTGTTTCTTAGCAACTTGATTTCTCATTAACTTAGAAAACATCTGTGATACACTATGCTAGTACCTCACAAAATGACAAGTTTGAATGACTATTTGCATTTCTTAGTTATCTGAAACAGTTCTCAGGTCTCTGATGTGGTTAAAGACTAAATATAGTCTCACAGTTAAATTTTAAGTTGCTTAGGAATTAAAAGTATATTCTGGTCTAAGAAGATGTTTTTAAGTTGGTAATGCAAATTAGAATGGAAATGAATTAGGTATAGAACTTTAAACTCATTGACATAGATAGACAATAGAATAGTATTATCAGTCTATGAGTATAGACTGGACATTGGGAATGTATGCTATATCTTATAATTTTCATAATTGTGGTCTAATTATTCTTATTGTTTTGAATTGTATTTATTGTTATAAAAAAGTGCCTTGTATTAGACTAAAAGGGGGAGATGTTGGGGGAAAAAGATACACCTTAAATTTTAAAAAAACATAGATAGGAGAATAAGGGGAAGAGTATAGGAGGGTGGAATTGGGAGGGGAAGAGGGAAGAGACTATGATTGAGATGTAACTTGAAGAAATGAATAATGTTAAAAAAAGAAGAAGAAATAAAACTATCCACTAGTGTAGTAAACTGATTTGTGTTAAAGGTACTAGTGAGGGAAAAAGTACTGAATAATACCAATGTAAATCACTAAAAAGCTAATTGGAAGTGGGCCAAAGAGTGCATAAAAAGCATGCAGGTGATGATACACATACAGCATATAAGCTACTGATGGTGGATTACTGTGAGTTCTTTTCTTTGTCAATTCATACATTTTGTCTTTTTTTTCCTCTACGATAATGTTCTATCACAGCTATTTCTACTGTCTCAGAAGTTTTATTAACAAAATACATTTTTACTTAATATTCACCAATAAATACTTTCAGTAAGGTTTAATAAGTCATACATGGGCTGCAGTGTTATTTATTGCCTTTAAATAGAGTTTTTCCAGTATAGAATTACATATTATCTTGTAATTTAGACTTTTCCAGTAAATACTAATTAGATCCTAGTTGCAAGCAGCTGGATGCAGGTCATATGGTTTATTCCTGTTACATTGAAAAGTGGCTTTAAGTGTTCAGCATCAATTTCCTGACTATAAACTCAGAGTCTCAAGACTCAAATAATAAATAGGAAATAAAAGAAAAAAGGAATGAAGGAAGGGAGGAAGAGAGGGATGGAAGTAAGGAAGAAGGGAGGGAGGGAGGGAGGGAGAGAAACATTAAGGATTTACACTGGCATTTCATTTCAGATAATCATCTTCTATGTCTCTCCCTTTGGCCTGATAATCAGTGTAGCTATTGTGTTTTTGTGTCCTCGCAAGACAAAGACAGAGGAAACTAAGAACAAAGGCTAAGAGGCTTTTACATGGATCAGAGTCACTGTTAAGGGGGATTTGGAGGGAGGGTTTGCCCTCATGGTATAAAAACTAGTTGTTATGAAATCCTTGTCAATCACACTTCATTGAAATCCTGCACTCAATACCATTCCCAGGTATATAGTTACTGACCACTAGTTTCTACATATTACATTCAATTATACTCCATAATGAACACATGATAAACCTAGAATGAATCTGAGAATGTCCCAAGGCAGTAGATCTCAGTATATGTTATAAACATGAATGTTAATTCTTGGAATTAAGTAGAAAAAGGAAACACATTCTCCCTTATTTCCATTGAGTAGCAGAAAAAATATTTTCTTCTATTTAGATATGCACGTTTTTATTCAGATGAATTATAAGAGATCTATCACTTAAACAAATGTATTTATATTTGGTAAAAAAAAATTGTTTATTTATAATGTGAACATGCCTGATAAAAACTTTGTGACACATATAATAAATTTAGGAAACAAATTATTTTAAAACTTCTTGCGTGGCTAGATGAACTGAGATTTCTACTTTAATAGGAACATGATATATGACTTAATGTACTGTTGTTAAGCAAGATAATTTATTGTAACAGTGATTTAGAATGCTATCTTTGGCAAATTTAAACATCCCATTAGAAAACTTACATTTGAGTGAGCAGGGAAATAAGAGAGAGCAGTGAAACCATTCCACATCTTTGTTTAAAAACAGAGCAGTGGATATAAACAGCACAACAATTTACATAATTATAAAGAGAAGTCAAACATGGTTTCCAGTACCTACTTTTTAATATATCAAAAATACTAGGAGAAATATTAATATTAAAAATTTTTAATCATTTTAATAAAGAAAAATTAATTAAAAAGCAACATTTCTATGTAACCTAAGAAATTACCCAAAAATATGGCAATGAAAATTTCAGGTACAAGTATATCACTGTTCAACTGAGAGAAAAATACAGAGTTCACTGAAGTTTTTCTTGTTGTTTTCAGGTAGAATAAAACATTCTCAAGGACTTTCACAAGTCTCGGAGGATCTGAATACACCAACTTCTAGCCATATCTCCTTAAATCTCATGATAGTAATTTGGATTCACTCACCAGATGAATACATATTTTAGAAAATAAAATTAGGAAACCTCTAAGAACTAAACAGAGGTATGCAAACTGGAATTGAAAAGTGATGAGCAAAGTTGGTAACCATTCCAGGCTCAGGAGACCGATGTATTTATTTCCATTTTGTTTCAACATTTCAACTAAACTCTTTCCCAATCTCAAATGCAGAGATGTTACATATTTTGACATGTATGGGAGAGCCCAACTTCATAAGGAGGTGACATAGAGCCTCACGATGAGAACAATCTCCCGAGTTATTTAAGGGCACAGAAGAGTTGAGGCCACCATCTGTGTTGCCTTACTGGAGCTCAAAACAACAATAGCTACAGTAATTAACAACAGTTAATTACTTACTGCAGGCACAGATGCATATTGATGGTGCTGGAGAAGCAAAAGTGCATAGACGTGTGGTACCAAGAAGAAGGCCCAGGACAGATGTCCCCTGTGAAGGCTTTCAGGTGGAAGAGCTAATGTTATCTTTCCAAGAACACTCAACATTCCAGCAGGTAAGTCGACAGCCTAGCTCTGCCAAGACAGGGTAGGTAAGTCCTTCATAACCCCTGCTCTACAATCAA
>CAJQZJ010032464.1:11551037-11573512 GCA_907164525.1 Lophiomys imhausi
CCCTGTACTTCCTATAAAATCAGATATATTTATCCCTCTCAGGTCTCTGAGGTGATTGAAGAACAGATAGAGTCTCATAATTAAATTTTGAGTTGTTTAGTAATCAAGAGGGTATTCTGGATCTAAGAAGATATTTTTAAAATTATGAGGCAAGTTAGTATGAAAGCTGAGTTAGATATAGAACTTTAAACACATCGAGATGGTTAGATAGTAGAATGTTAAAGTCAGGTACCAAATACATATGGACTGGTCATTGGGAATGTACGTTAAGCCATATAACCCTCGTAACTGTGACCTAATTACCTCTGTTGTACTGTATTGTATTTATTATTATAAGAGAAAGAGTCATTTGTTGGACTGAAAGGGGAAACTGTAGGGGGAAATAAGATATACCTTAAACTTAAAAGAAAAAAAAAAGGGAAGAGTTTGGGGGGTTGAAGATGGGAGGGTGGGACTGGAGGGGGAATAGGGAGGGGACTGCGATTGAGATGTAACTTGAAGAAATAAAAAAATAAAGGAAAAAAAAAAAAAGAGAAGAAGCCTTTAGGGGAAAAGGCTGCAGACACCAAGAAACCTGAAGCAGAAAGGAAAGGAGAAAAGCCATCTACTGCAAGAACTATTGAAATCTGTTCCAATCTATAAATGAACTAGAGACACCCTGCTTGCATGAAAACCTCACAAAAGATGCAGTGACTGGGAGAGGGGACAGATATGTTGTGATCAGTGACTGACTGGCGGCATCTTAATAAGCCGCTCATAATTTAATTCCAAAAAAAAAGATTCCAATGTCAAAGGTAGTTCATGATTCACATGCTTTAAATTTGTCATTATTGTTCTATTTGCAAATAATTCATTTCTGTGTTGAAATTAGTTCAATGAAAACATAAAAAAGAACATTCTAAAATTACAAAATAAGTAAGCAATTTATTAATTTTATCCCCAAGTATGTGCTTCATTTTTATGTACAAAGCATAATTTTAGATGATCAGGGAAACCCAAAGATAAAAACTAGAACAGATTAAACTTATTATACACCAAGGTTTTTCTACCTTGATTAGTACTTCAAAATATGTCTTATTTCTATTCTTTGCCCTTTTCTCATTTCTCTTTCTTCCCCTTTCATGCCTTCTACCTCCCATTCCATGGTGATAGAAACATTCAAACAGTTGCAGAAATATGAAGTAAGAAAAATGTGAAGTGTAATAAAAATAGAGTAAGGGTAACACTTGAATTTAGTGATGTAAACTTTGGGTATCTATGAAATACCTCCTGTCTATTATCTACCAATCTAAAAGTAATATAGAACATATATTATACGTAGTGTATATTTATAAAATATTTTAAAAGAAAAGCTTACTCTAGCCTTATAATGGAGGGTTAGATAGTCAACAAAATTTCTTAGAACAGTGTTTTTAAACTTGGTTTGAATGCAAATATATTAGAGGTAGCAAGATGTTGTTTCTATAACTTTAAGGAAGATAAGAAGAAAAATATCAAATGGACAGATTTAACCTATAGGAATTAAGTATAAAAATTGGGACTTGGTAGATATATTCACATGTGTGGAAATCCAGGCTATTTAAACAATATTAGTAGCTATTTTTACTTCCAAATTTTATATATATATATATATATATATATATATATATATATACACTCACACACACAAACACTGTGCATGTGTTGATCAGTGTATTTATATATTTCCATGGACTATTTAGACTGTTTCCATCAGTTATATACCATAAGTATATTATTATAATGGAGCTCATAATTTTCTTTTTACTCAGTGGCTGTAGCCACTGTCATGTTCTTGGTCTCACATCTTGATGATGCTGTAATAAACAATCATGTGATATTGTCCTGAAGCTGTGAGGAAGAATATAGCAGTGTTTAATCCAGTTTAAGATACTTGTGTTATAACTAGGCATTTAGTTGTTGAATGATAAATAAGTGACATTCATTTATAAATAATATCAGTTCAGAACAAACATGAAAATTTACTTGTCAAAGTTTCAAATTAACTTTAAAAGGCAAGGTCTCTTTAAATCTCTGATGTCCATGTTCTAAGTAGTGTCCCGGTTGACTGAGCTACCATCTTATTGAAGTATGTAACTTTTAAGTTTTCTTCTTAGAGTTTATATGATGTTTGAACATTAATAACTAATAGTGTCATTTGCATGTTATTATATCAGTGACCTATATATATTCTGTTATTTATCTAGGCAATTTCTTTATATGCATGTATTATGACCAGCATATTATCTTTGAGGTAGATATGAAAAAAATGTATTTATAGGCATTATTACAAGCTTATAATTTATTTTCTAACATAATCTATGTATACACTTTATAATACCCAATTTTATTTTTGTGATTCAATAAATATTTCAAACTGCAAAATTAACAATTTTAATGACAAAAATATCACATTGCTATTCACACAAGCTATAGCAAAAATAATATGCAATGGGAACTATTTACAACACATTACTCTGATACCAAATCATATGTTAAGCAAATTATAATATAGATCATTATTTTGAAATAGATGGTCTACTTGTAAAAATGAAAGATTATCATAGAAGATGTTTCCCTGTTATGCCTGTAGCAACTCCATCAAGTTGTATGTGCTGTTTCTTGGTGACATCAAGAGGATACCTTAAGTGTCAACCCATACTGTGAAGACTTGTGATGTATACTACAAGAGGTCCATACACTGATGCCATCAGCCAACAACAAAATTCTCAGGTAAATAGCTCTGCGATTGCACAGCACATGACTGTGGACCGGTACATCAGATAATGAACTGAAATCACTCATAGTGGCAAGTATTCCAAAACGTCTGCCAGTCTCTCATTGCTAAATAGCAAATTACTACTAATTAACAACTCAAAACAACACGTATTTATTAGTGCAAGTTCTGTTGGACAATTTTTTCTTTTATCCTTCTCTCATACGTTATACCCTGACAGGAGTTTCTCTTCTCTCCACTCCTCTGAGCCCCTCCTCCTACCTCCTCTCTCTCTCCTAGATCCTCTTTTTCCCTTTTAATAAAAGAGCAGACCTCCCAGGGATATCCAGCAAATATGGCTTAACAAGTTACATTAAGATTAGGCACAAACCCTTATAACAAGGCTGGACAAGGCAAGCTAGTAGGAAGAAAAGGATTCCAAACACAGCAGAAGTGCCAGAGAGAACCCTCTCCCCATTCCCACTGTTGGGAGTCTGGATGAGACATTTTAAATATGTTTATCCATGCTTTATTCTTAAGGCCAAAATCAAAATTTTATCCAGGCAGGGTTCTTATGCAGACATCTGCTTATGAGTCCAAATTAACATGCTCAGATTTTTGGCAACAGCAAAAAGTACTTATTTTCCAGTCACAGTGGAGCTGAGCTCCTTTATCTAAATTCTACTTTTGATAACATATTTCCTAAGCATGTTTATTAGTAAATCATTATAACATCAACTGTACTACTTCAAGTTTCTCCTGTAACAATGGCAGCTCACAACTGTCTGTAATTCCAGTCCCAGGGCATCTGATTCATTTCTTAGGCCTTTGAGAACATAAAGCACATATGTGGTGCACAGAAATACATGCAGGCAAAACAGTCATACACAATATATAAGTAAACAGATATTTAAGGATAACTTATCCAGTCCCAAGCAGAGATCCCTAGACAGACACACACATACCTATAAACAACACTAAATTAACTCAACAAGTTGAATTTATAATTACATATGTATATTATATTTACATATAATATATTTAATATATAATTAAATAATAAGGGGGTCATGAAGTTGAAAAAGAGTAGAGTGACAGGAGAAGTTGGATAGAACAGAGGAGCAAATGATATTAATACTATGCTCATATGAAATTATCGAAAATATAATATTTTCAATGTATCCTCAAGGAAATTTAATCTGCCTCATTCCTTATAGAAGAGATCATGAAAACTTTGTTCTTTTCCTCTACTTAATTCATCATTAATCAAAAACATGTTCAGGAAACTTTTCCAGAATTAATGTTCAGAATGTTTAGGAGTAGGACACTTATTACACAGTACCTGGGTCCAGAACGATGTGTGTATGTGTAAAAATATATGTATAAAATTTTAATATATGTATAAGATTTTAAAACTTTCATTCTCCATACAATTTTATATGAGACTGTCCCAATAGTTTAATATGCCTATTAACATAGTCATAAATATTTAACAAAACTACAGGTTCCTACAAGGTGTTTACCTTTCAGACTACATATATTTTTAAAATCACTAGTGTTTGTGAACTTATGGCAGGAAACAAGATCAACCTCTCATGTCTAGGTAAGGGTTCAGAACAGCCTAAAGTACACACCCTCGTGGTGGGTACACTTAGAATTAAGGTTCATCCAGAAGCTAAGGCCGTAGCTTCAGCAGTACAGTCCCACTCTGATCTGCCCTCGGTCTCATGCTCTGTCTTCTCCCCAAAGCAACTTGTGGAAACCAGAAGTACCTTTCTCCAAGGTAGATTATATAACCAGAACCTCTATTCTCCACAGAAATTTAGAACTTCTGATTAATTTTCCAGGGTCAAACATCAACCCTACATGCAGGCAGCATTATATTAACAGAATAGGTTATATTTAGGTGTATGTGTGTGTATTTATAAAATAATAATTAATGAAAAAGAGACCATGCATTTGGAGAAAAGCAGAAAAGGGTATATAAGAGGGCTTAGAGGGAGGAAAGGGAAGGCAGACATGTAATTAAATTATAATCTCCAAAACAAGCAAACAACCAATAAACCAACAAAATTCTCTCTCCTCTTTTTTTTTCCCTTTGAAAAACTACATCCATGGGAATTCCTGCCTTTTATAATGGGTTTGCAGGGAAGGAACACTACACAGAGGGCCTATGAATCCAAGTATTTGATTCTCTGCCTTTCCTTCTTCAGTCTATCCTGCAACAGCATACTTATTTGTACAGTCATTTTAGACTCAGCTATTCATATTTCATCACCTAAACATGAAAATGCAACCTCAGTGTCCATCTCTTCATTTTTGAAACTCTAATGTTTGGTAGATTTTGATTGAACACATGGCTATGTTTGGCTCTTCTGATTTTGTCCTTTATTATAGAGGTATAGACCAAACTATTGACCTTGTTTACACATAAGGAAAGATGGCCTACCATTTGTGACTCTGCAACTATTTCAAAAAGATTACAAATCAAATTGTGAATTGAATATCTATCATATATGTGTGTGCTATATATACATATATATGTATATATGTCATGTATATATATATGTGAGATATATAATTACACTTCAATGATCTTTGTATGGGAGGTAGTATTATATGTATGTTGTATGTGTGTGTGATATATTGGAAGACAAACATTTATAGGCCACAGGAATCCTGTAATCTAACTGGACAACTCTTTGCCTTGATCCTTTGACATATACTGTTTCCTTAAATGATCTCTATTTCAATTAGATTGCTTGACCTGTGAGTCTGCTTACCTGATTTGAGTGCTGCAATGACCAGGTTACAGGAAAGTGTGTGTCTGCTCCCAACAGTTTTGTTATGGATGCTAGAGATCCAAACAGTTTCTTATGCTTGGAGAGCAAGCATTATTACTAAATGTACCATTGATCTAGTTCTTGTATAATATTTTGTGATATTGAGATAATTATATTACACTAAAAATATTACCTGAAACTTCCTTTATGCACCAGTTTTGCATTTTAATCAATGTGAGCTTACATCCATCTTTATGAAGTTCAATAATTAAAATATTTCAGGATGCATGATATAAGCAGATACTGCCTGTTTCTTTATAATTACCAAAAGTAGGAGAATTATGTTTGGTGTTCATTACTTCCTTCAGTTCATCTTTACTATTAGACATTTAAGTAATTTCTAGTTAGAGTGTACTTTGTGTCTTTTTAATGTTATATCACAGAATTTTTAAAAATATTTTGTACTTTGTCTTCCAATGTGCTCAGAACAAGCATTTTTACTTTCTTTTCACAGCTGTGTTTCCATCTTTTAAATTCAGCCAAGACAACTTCCTTCTGAAACACAAAACCACACACAGGAGCTGGACTCATTTGGGTAAAGCAGACAGGACAGTCTTCCTAAAGTAGACTAGACCTGATCCAGTTGGAGGAGGGTCTTTTGCACTGTATATTCAGATGCTGATTTCTGTGCCCTGAGATCTGGCTACAATCCTGCCACAGGCATTGGTTAGAATATTGAAATCTCCTGTATCAATGTGGTATAAAGAGTTCCCCCCACCCCCATTTTCTCTGATTCGTTAATTAGAAGCTGTACAGCAAATGACTAAGCAGAAGATGGAGGAAAGTTGGATTTTGGATCTGAGCAAGGGATTGTAGGGAGAGAAGAATGAGAGAAAGAAGGTGGGCTACAAGGCAGGTAGAAGAGAAGGAAGATCACCATAATGCAGGACAGATCATGAAGATTCACCATAAGGTCGCACATGGAACAAACCAAGCCAGATCAACTCTAAAAATTCAAGTAACTTGCAGCATGTGGTTAGGAACATATAGGGTTAGGCATTTTTCTCAGTTGCTGTGCTTAAAGCTTGTTGGATAAATCAATAAGTCTCTTTGTCAATTATTTGAGAGCTAGCCAGGATAGAAAAGTGTCCTTTTAAATTTCATCCTATGTGACCCCCCCCCCCAGCTTTATATAACCCAACTGTAACAATGAGGGTGGATGTTGAGTGGGGGAACCTTTCATTGAGGAGGGTTTCTCTATTCATGCTCCCCTTTCTATTTTGCATACATAAGTTTACTTTCCTACTGTGTTTAAACTGTCCATTCTAATTATTGATAGTTTCTTTCATTAAAATTTTTAAACAATTATCTAAAGAAGATGACTATTATTCATTGCCAAATGTATTCTCTAAAATAATCTTTCGTGAAATTTCCATACATACTTTGAATTATAATTTAGAAAAATCATTATAGTAAAAGCTAACTACATTTTCTCCCTAATGCAGAATGTGTATAATAATTTTCTTTTTCAAGTGTTAAACTCATTCTCGGGAGGGAGGGGCCCTCAGCAAGTTGGCAGCGATAAGCTTAGATGCATTCTGATCATCAGGAGGACCGACTAGACCACTGCAGAGATATACTCCTGCTGAATGTCAGTTTTAGAGGCACACACCTATCTGAGTTTGCCCAGCCAAGACAGGGACAATAAAGAACTCTGTACTGGACATATAGACACTGGAAGAACAGAGACGCCAGACACAAGAAACAGAGAACTTCCTGTAGCAGTGGAAGAGTCAGCAGATCAGATCTTTTCAGTGCCCAAGCCAGTGGCTTCTATCTCCAGAGACTCTCTTTAGTTTTCTAAGTACGCAGCTTTGGTGCAGGTGTTCTGACACTCAAAAGAAGACCAGCAGAGTCACTATGGTAAAAGGTAGGGCAAGGGCTTACCTACCCTGTCTTGGCAGAGATAGGCTGTCGACTTACCTGCTTCCAAGTTTTGTCCTTTTTGGACAGCAGTCTGTCTACAGTTGAAGCAAGGGGTTTTTCTTGCCAAGAGAAAGGCTTACCACCAATTCAATCATCTCCCACTGGAGATTCTTCGATGCTCATCTTCTACTTGGAATACAATAGGGGGTGCTGTCAGGAGCTGACATGTCTCGATATCAAAAAAAAATTTAATTTAAGAAAACATCTTTGAATGCCATATTCTGAAGATCTCTTGAGGTTTTTGAAGATGTTCTCTTAGCAACTTGATTTCTGAGTATCTTAGAAAATAACTGTGATAGACTGTCATAGTAACTAACAAAATGACACGTCACAATGTCTGTCAGAGAAACGGGTCCAAATGGCTGAAGATTGATGCTGTAATGTATGGAGAGAAAATGGGAATTGTCCAGGCAGCCACTGGTATGTCATTTCTTAGTTTTGGAAGCTGCAGGCCCTGTACTTCCTATATAATCAGATATATTTATCCCTCTCAGGTCTCTGAGGTGGTTGAAGAATAGATAGCTAGAGTCTCATAGTTAAATTTTGAGTTGTTTAGGAATCAAGAGGGTGTTCTGGATCTAAGAAGATATTTTTAAAATTGTGAGCCAAGTTATTATGAAAGCTGAGTCAGATATAGAACTTTAAACTCATGGAGATGGTTAGATAGTAGAATGTTAAAGTCAGGTGCCAAATACATTGGACTGGACATTGGGAATGTATGCTAAGCCATATAACTCTCATAATCGTGGCCTATTTATTTCTGTTGTTTTGAATTGTATTTATAGTTATAAGAAAAAGAATCATTTGTTGGACTGAAAGGGAGAGCTGTTGGGGGGAAAAAGAAATACCTTAAACTTAAAAAAAAGGGAAGAGGATGGGCCGTTGAGGGGGAGGAGGGTGGAAGGGTGGTACTGGAGGGGGGAGTAGGGAGGGGATGGTGATTGAGATGTAATTTGAAGAAATAAAAATAAATTATTTTAAAAAGGGGGGGAGGGCAATTCTCCCTGTGATTTGCAACATGGTGGCATCTGACTGACCGGTAACTGGGGGATCGAACTAACAGACACTGAGCTTCCCTGAGCCCAAGCACGCTATGGACAAGATGTAGAACACATATTGGAACTCCCTGCCCATCCCCCCTCGCCTGGCCCCTTGGCTGGACACTCTGCTCAGCACTCAGGGTACAGCATCTATATCCCACCACAGAGCAGTAAAGCAGTTCTGGAAAACTGTGTGCACTGGTTCACAGAGCTTCAGTATGAGAGGCACAGTTTGACACTGAGACTCACCTGAGAGAAGCTTCGGAGGACCATAACCACAGTCTTGACACCCTAGCTACAGAGAAACTATTAGAAGCCCCAGTGACCCAGGTAGGCTTCTCAGGAACACAGAGCTTCTGGCAGGGAAAAGGCAGCTGAGCTTCCTGTGAGTCCAAGTGCTTCACATGCCTTGTGAGCTCTATATTGGAACTCCCTGCCTATGCCCACTTTGGCAGAGTTCTCAGTCTACAGCCTCAGTCTACAGCATCTAGATCTCTGTCAGGAACAGTAAAGCAGTTCTGGACCATTGTGTGCTGCCCCAGCGAGTGGGCAGCACTGGACCCCAGAGCTTCTGATAGAGTGGCACAGGTTGACATAGGTATCTCCCTGAGAGCTCTCTGGGAGGACCACAACCACATTCCTGACCACAGTCCTAACACTCTAACTACAGGGAAACTGCCAGAAGTCCCATTGGCTCAGGCAGGCTATGTGCAACCACTATGGAGGTCAGTATGGTGATATCTTAGGAAACTTGGAATAACTCTACCTCAAGATCCAGCCATACCACCCCTGGTTATACACCCAAATGATTCTTCACCAAACCACAAGGACATCTCCTCATCTATGTTCATAGCAGCTTTATTTGTAATAGCTGGAAACTGGAAACAACCCAGATGTCCCTCAACCAATGAATGGATGGAAAAGCTGTGGTACATCGACACAATGGAATACTACTCAGTTATCAGAAACAAGGAAATCATGCAGTTTGCTGCCAAATAGATGGAACTAGAAAAGCTAATCCTGAGTGAGCTAACCCAGACCCAGAAAGAGGCTCATGGCATATATTCACTTATAAAGTACATGATAACTATTCTACAACCAACATACTGAAAGGAACAGGAACATGGACTTTCTTATTTATTAGTGGGACACTTTGCCCTAGTGGAGCTACCAAGAAGGCCCCCAGTACAAAACGAAGCTCTTTAGCCCTCATAAGGCTGTTGAATTGAAGGGGACTGATATGTAGAGCACCCCACACTGGAAGAGTAGGATAGCTAGAAGAAAGGGTAGGGAGTAGGGGGTGGGAGGGTCAGTTCGGGAGGGGTGGAGGGAGGGGATTGTAATGGAGATATAAGTTGAAGGGATAAATAAACATTAAAAAAAAAAGAAGCAAGGTCTGAGTGGTTGTGGAGAGCCAGGCCACCAAGAAGAGCCCAGCTTTCAAGCAGTGGCTAACGAGTATACCAATCACCAGAAGACATACCAGGGCCAGTAATCTGTCCAGTCTGAATATAGCCAGCACCAACACTATCCCATGCACGTGGCCACTAGTCAGGCAGACTGCCTAAAAGCCTTATGCTGTCCCATGCAGATGGCAGGCCAAATCTAGTGGCAGCACCATGGCCAGCAGCAGGTCCACAATTAAGAGTTTCCTGACTACAATGTTGGAAGGCAAGTGGAGCACCCATGTGACCAGCGTGAACAGCAACAGCCCCATTAAGTGGTAGCTCTAAGGCTATGACAAGGCACCTAATACAGGACAGGCACCAGCCTCATGGGGACCAACCCCAGCTGCAGTGCATTTGAGCTGTCCCTGAGCTCTATTTTGTCACAATCAATGGCACAAATCTTGTCCAGGAAGCCTAGTGGATAAAGGTGTGCTGGGACTGTGACTCCTGGATTCTGGCCATAGGTCTGAGTGTTTTCTGTGGGAGAGAACGGTCGTCAGTCAACCTGTGCCCTGACATGCATTTTGGGACACAATATGCAGGGAGGTTGATCTTGTGAGCATCAGGCACTGTGGCTGCCTCCATGACCTACTCCAGCATTCGGGAACCGGGAACCGTGTGCTGTGAATGGAAGGATGCAACCTAGCCCCAAAGGCTTAGGGCTTATGGGCCTAAGGTTGTAAACTGTGGCTCCAATTCTGATCAACCTATTCAGGGGACAGAGCTACTCACCATTGCCACACCTGGTACATTCTTCATCACCTACACCCTGGGGACCTGTGTGGCTCTGGCAGACTGAGCCCCAGATTCAGTGGACAAAGGCACAGTCAGCACATGCCGAATTTATCATAGTCTTTCAGGGCTCCTTGTTCTCCTTCCATTTACCCATTAGCTAGTAGAAAGTCAGTATTCACTTCCCCCACTGTCACAGTTACATTGTCCTTCAGGCAGTGACAGTTGGAGGATAAGGGGTGGTGGGAGGCGAAAGGGCGGCAGGCAGCCATGGAGCCCCACAGCGCTGAGTATTTCAGTGCCCAAATGCTGCAGAAGAACATGCACAGTGGCAGTGGCTGCAGGTGAGCGAGGAGCTGCTGCTCTACCTGGGCACACCAGGTGCCATCCCAAACCTGCAGGAAAACCCAAGATGCCTGGCCAAGACAGTGGACGTGCTCACTGGCTGGGTGGGTGCAAGAAATTTTTGGGTATTATTATTAGGATTGGAGATTTTAAGTGGCTTTGTGGATAGATTGTCAACATGATTTAGATCTTAGGTAGCAATGGTCACCACAGCTCTAATAGACAGAATGGGAGATTTCAAAGACAAAGTTGGAGATGAAGCTCGGAAACTGACACTGAAGCTGATGGATGAGGTGGTACCACCTATGTACATCTGGGAGTAGCTGGCCTCTGGCCTCAAGCACAAGAACTTTCCATCTTGAGAAGGCACGTGTCTATGTCTAATTGAAACTTTGAACAACTTTAGGACTCAACCATTGGTCATCAGCAAGATGGTGTCACATTTGTGTGTCTTATTTGGAGATTCTAACAGTCAGGTGAGAAATGCTGAGATATCCACTGTAGTGGAGATTTATAGACATGTAGGTGTAGGAGGAACAAGGTCTGCAATTGAACAGAAACAAGGCCTGCTGTTAAACAGCACATGCGTGGTTGTGAAAACTATCCCACTGGCCTGAGAGACCTGTCCAGGGATGACAGAACAGTCCTGCCTGAGTCCTACTCTGATATGCCTGGAGATTGATGATGTCACCACACCGAGTAATGAGACATGAGCCAATGAGAAAGAGCTGAAGCAAGCATCCTCTAGTTCGGGAGCCAATGGGACTCTGGAAGTTAAAAAGGGAGCTCTGCTTTGCCACTTAAAAATAAATAAATAAAAAACCAAAAACTGATTCTCAAGGGAGTTTTGCTTAATGTTTCAACATCTGCTGTAGCTGAAGTGGAATGACATGACATCAAGTTTCATTTGGTTTCAAATGTGCTAAATTGAGCTGCCTTCTACAATGGCATCAGCAATTCAATTTTTTTGTTTGTTTGTTTTATAAAAACCAATTTTATAAATGTACTGTGCCTGCTACAGTTTGTTTTCCAATGATGTTTTGTATTACTGAACAATTCTGAGGACCCAGAATCACCACCAAAGAGTAAAACTGTATGAAACCAGAAGGTAGAGAGACATTTATCAGGAAATCTGTGGTCTCTTATAGACACATCATATAATTTCTAGATCCTAGAGTCCCAAATCATAGGATTATAACAATAGCATACACATATTCTGCTATTCATCCTTCTACATTATATTAATTTGTAATAAACTCACAAGACTCATAATTACCCTTGTGATGAGAACTACAGATAGGACTATTCCCTTATAGAGATAACAGGAGGAATAGGGAAGATAATTGCATTAGATCCAGCTACATGGTACAACAGGCATTTGATTTCCACAGTAATGTTCAGGAAACCGCTCTATGGTGTTTTGAGTAGGTATGGCCCCCATAGACTCATGCGTTTGAATGCTTGAACCTTGAGAAGTGGCACTACTAGGAAGTGTGGCCTTGTTGGAGGAAATGTGTCATTGTGGGGGCAGGCAGTGAAGTTTCATACACTCAAGCTATGTCCAGAGTGGCACAGAGTGTCTCCCTGGTAACTCCAAATCAAAATGGAGAACTCTCAGTCCCTTCAACAAATGTCTGTCTACACACTGACAATATTCCATCATGACAATAATGGACTGAACCTCTGAACTGTGAGCCAGGCCCAGTTAAATATTTTATTTCATAGGAGTTTCCATGGTAATGGTGTCACTTCACAGCAATGAAACCAAAAATAAGACACACTTTTAACAATTAAGCTATTCTATGTTCCTAGAATCAACTGAGTCACATCGAAGATTCCAATTCATCTCTTATCTAATAACATTTTCTTAAATATTATATAGATGTCTCTTTATGTCTTGAATTCTAGAATTTATGAAATTTAATGTGGCACCTTAGTCAAAAGTAATTTGAACTTTCAAATGAAAGTGCATGTGCTCAGGAGATAGACTTACATATTTATTCTTTTTAATGAATAATTAAGAAATACTAAGTTTCTATTTCTGCTAATCTTAGTTTTACATATTTTCTTAAGACTTTGAAAAAGAAATATTGCATAGTTTGCCTTCCTAATCACCCCTGTAGTGAAATCTAATGTTTTGGGCATAGTAATTTTAGAAGATATGGTTACTCAGACAATCAATATTAATTTATTGTAATTTAGAAGTTTAGAAAAATGTTTCAGAAAATATATTTCTTGTTATTCTGATGAAAATTGACCTAAAGTTATATTTTGATGATCAATTTATATTTGAGTTAAATTATCTATGAAAATAGTACTGATATGATTAAGCATTTATAATCAAAGAAAGCATTAGTGCTATATATTTTTTCATCCTTTTAAAAATATTTCTGGCACATATGGTATTTATAAGGATGTGCAAATAGTGTGAAAATGTATGCACTTTTGAGACCAAAACCCAAATATAAATGATATTTATTAATTAATGCTATACTTTTCATGTTGATGATAATTGATTTTTTAAAACAATTAAGAGTAGTAATTGTAATATCTTTGCCTACTGGAATGAATATAAAAGAATGTACAACACAAAATATACACAGTATACCTATTAACTGAATGTATAATTCGAATTGTGTAAGTAAAATCCATATAATATCAACTAAGCAATTTAAAAATTTGGGGAGGGGTAAATTTTTATGAGAACAGAAGACTAAAACTAATAAATTCATTAACCTTCAAATTACTTCAAGATATTTTATTTGATTTTTTCCAGTTAGTAGTCTGTTTAGGAAAGATTATTATGTGTGGTCTTGTTGGAGGAGGTGTGTCACTAGAAGTAGACGGCAAGGTTTCAAAAGGTCATATCAGGCTCAGTTTCTTTCTGCTTGCAGCCTATGAATCAGGACCTAAGTTCTCAGCTACTGCTAAAATGCCATGTTTCCTACCATAATGCTCATCCCCCAAACTTCAGAAACTATATGGTTTCTGTTATAAATTGTTTTGGCTGTGGCCATGTTGTTTCTTTACAGCAAAAGGGCATTAACTAAGACACTTTGCTTTAATGTGATGGTGTAGATTCAAGTCATTTCTGGAGATCCAAGGTATTGAAAATTATAAATAAACAAACAAACATAAAAACCTGCCAAAAACTTAAGAGAAAATTGTAAATCATTTCATTATTAATGTATATAAGTACACTATTGAAAAGCTGAAAATGTATTTAAAAAGAGAATTTAGCTCCAAGTGTCAAACAGAATTATGCTTTTGAAATTATTGTATGAATAAAAATGATGTCACAAAACAGTATTTTATACTGAAAACATCATTTGAATAATTTATAGAATAATAAGTTTTATTTAGAAGGTTTCTCAAATTATAATCATTACATGATTTTATTTTTCCAAAATTTAGGTACATTTTCCTTATACATAATGTATGATAATTTTTGTAATAAATCCACTGGTCTGGGAAAACAGATTCTTTCACCAGTAAGATAAAAAAAAAATCAATGATCTCACAATAAGTGAATATTTTCAATTACTTTAACACTATTTTGTTATATTTTACAATATTTGAATAGTAATATAGAATATTATAATATAAATAGCTTTAACATCTGTTAAGCTTAGAGAAGTTTAATTGTCAACATACATATTATTGCATTTGAGTGTCATGCTATACAACATAAAGTAATTCATGGCTTTTATATCATTAATCTAAATGAAACACTATAACAGGTTTTATATCTTTACTCAATGTAGGCTGATTTTGTGTTTTTCTTATATGTGAGACACCTTGCATGATATGCTCGCACATTATTCTCTAGAATATGGGAGTCCAAAGCTGGGCGCAGTAATGAATGCCTGTCAGCAGAGTTCAGTAGGAAAGGGATGTAGATTAAATTATCTTAACTTTGTAAACAAATAGGTGATATACAATGACCACTCCCTCAGTGGCTCTGCTTCTCATATGGCAGGGCAGCTTGATAGAGAACAAAGTATCTACTCCTGTTTTCTCAGACTATGATGAATATTTTGTAAAACATTTCTGCTGTCATTTCAGTTTGGTATTTCCAGATGGTACACTTTTGCTAGACATTTGAAGCATGTTTTTGGTATAGGAGGGAAAATTTTATGAATATTAATTCAGTAGGAATTTAGTCATGGCAGGTTTTCTTCCAGCTGAGTTGATTCTCCATTGAATTAAGTAGTAAATTCCTGTACTAATCAAAGAGTTCACAGTTCATTTCACATTATCAAACTGAAGTATCAATCATATGCATTATTATAATTGATTTTATTTCAGTCTTAGAATTTTATCTTGTTCTTTGATTCTGAATAGTATTATCCATTTGTGTTTGTTTTATTTATAATAAATACAACATGTTAGTGAGATATTTGTGAAAGGTTGTGTGAGGATTTGGCAATACAATATTTTGGAATAGCTATGATTATTTTTCACCAAACTCAAACTGGAAACAAAAAATTGAATGATTTTATTTTTATAATATAGAAAATAATTTATTAGCTTGTTGAGCATGTCCATGCTTAAATAGCCCACATTTAAAGACTAAGAATTTAATTTATAAATATTCAAATAATAAATATATTTAACCATGTTTAAAATTATACCTCTGACTCGACTCAGCTTTAGCTTTGTGTTAATTTACCTACGTGCTATGATTTTACAAAGTTGCCTATCATTATCTCTAGGGCTACCACTTTTCATGCTACATCATTGTTTTCTCACACACATTTTGGATTCAACAGTCTGTAGAGGGATGAAATCTGTGGGAAAGTATGCTCATGCTAGACAAATATAGCTTAGCATTATGCATCCACTAATTGCTAGTTACCTGACTTTTGTTAGTGAGATCAAATTCATTTATCTATATAATGCAATGTGATTAACAATAACTGCCTCTCCACTTATTTTGAGATTATATTAGATAATGTACATAAGACATTAATCATATTCCTGACACATAATAAAGGCACTTTAAAAAAGTAGTTATTATTATTATTATTATTATTCTTTATTTATTAACTGTCTCTTGAATGAATTAATATTTCAGTCAGTTATATAATAACTTTTGCAGTAGTTTGCAAGATGAAGACTGTCCAAAGATGTTCCGACTTACTATCTTTGTCAATGACTAAATGACTTAATGACACAATTATTAGTTTTCTATTTTTAACAAATTTCTACATCTTTAATGGTTTAACATATATTTATGTTTGCAAGGTTAGATTTCTGAAACAGGTTTTTGTAAGTATAGGTAGGTCTGTGTTCACTCCTGGAGGTGCTGGGGGAGGATGTTTTCCAATACTTTCCAGTTACTAGACTCTCTCTACATTGTTTGGCTTCCAGGGTCTCCTTCTACACTCATATCACATCACATCTCTTTCATGCCTTATTGTAGAAAAGGCTTCTGAAAATTATGTGGCTCTTATCAGAATAGCCCACTGTTACCATGCTTCAAAGCCTTCTTAGTCAAGTAAAACAACATAAAAATTTACATAAGGTTCCAAAAATGTCAACATGAAAATCACTGGGAGACATTCATCTACTGAATACAGATAGAATATGCATTTGGAAATCTAGACCAGTATCTTTGTTTCATGTTTGTGGTTGTCTAGGTAACATTTATGCTTATAGATAAATCCATTCAGATTCATGATCATTTGCATTAAATGTGATTAATGTGAATAGTGATGACTTTTCTTTCTTGTTAAGATTAGGCACAAATGTTTGGCTCTCCTTGATACATACATATTTATATTATGTGGATTACTTGGATTTTATAGCTATTAATTTTTAATTGTATAAAATCCCCTGTGAAGCTGAATCTTCTTTTCTGTTAATATTTTCAAGTTTTTCACCTAACCTATGGATGTTGTTACAAAATATAATGCAGCAAGTGTTGGATGCTGCTAGTAAGATTGAAATCTGGTGTTACAAGAAATCCCTAAACTTGGTGCTAAGTGATAGACTCCTTTATTTCATCATGGTTCCCTCTTCTACTCAAACCCCACATCCTCTAACTGAGGATTGTCACAGAACTCTCAGGGAAGTTATAAGCCCAATCATTTCTCCTTATAAAAAACCCACCCAGTGATCACCTGAAAACACCTCCCCATGCTAATGAGATCTCTTGGTGCCTTGGTTTTTAGCCAATGACCTTTGTCCATGCCACTAACTGTACCTGGAGTACTTCCCACACCCCCACTGCCTGTAGGATAAGTATGCACTGTGTTCCCTTTCTTTTGATAGGACTGTGTTACTGCATGTAAATGAAATATCCCTGGCTATCCTAGTCCCAGTGAATTAAACCACATTCAACTCCAAAACTCCTCCCACTGCCCAAGATTTATAATGTCCCTTTTCACAAAATAAACCCTTCCATTCCATTTCTTCACCATGATTGTATGAAACTTGGCTGTTTATTTTGGGCTTGGGAAGAAAGGGCTTTTTCTCCCATGAAGAAGTTGTCGCTGGATCTTCCTGACTAGCCAGGTTTGTTAGGGACACAGGCTTCTGCCTTGATGTAGCCACTGCTGCCCAGCCAGCCTTGAATCACCACTGCTGGTCACCCCAGTGGCCAACTCCAAAGCTCCTGCATCTCTCAAACCACTCACTGCAGCTAATCTGTGACTGCTGGTTATTGACAGCTCCTAAAGCAGCCATCAAATTGGTCTGGTGTCTTGGCTTTTCTCAGGAGCCCCAAAAGTCACTGCTGCTGTCTGGCCTGGGGCCATCAGCTTAGCTAAAAGAGCAGTGGCCTTACCTTTTTCTGCATGAGAGTGAGGGTTAGGGTTACCCTAACTCCTCCTGCTTGCTTACCTTAAAGAATTGTAACGCTTCGTAGTGAAGAAAATCCTTTCTCCCAGCTCTCTGGGATATCATCTAGCATGGAACCCCTACGTGTTTGATCCTTTTCTACCTAGAAAGCAAAATAGCCCAGAACTTTAGACAGAGATGTGTACACTTCCATCTTTGTGCCTGATAGGCTCCAGCTTTTTGGAAGAGTACCTAACAAGGCCCCAGCAGCTTGATGCAGAACAACAAACAGTGAGGGAGTACCATGGCAGGCCCTTTCCAAGGTGAGCCCCTGAGAAATTACATCATGCAACAGATCTGGTATAAGGGGCTTATTGGGGGAGGGAAGAAATAAGAGTGAGGACCTTGAGAATGGATAGAAGTAGACAAGTGGACATGTAGACAGGCAGAAAGATGGAAGTAGTCATTAGGGCAGAGAAAAGTGGGACAGAGGGGGAAAGAGAGTGGGACTTAGATCTATAAAAATTAGACTAACAGTCATCCTGATCAATATGTTTTAGAATAAATATAGATAAAAACAAATCAACTCCATCGGTTCTATCTGTTAGGTCTGAGAAACCCGAAGTTTTATACTGTGACATCTATTAACATATCAAAGCACAGGTGGGCTAGCTTTCCAGCATCACATAGTTCCTGTGGCTCCTCTCGGCATTCCTCACTCTGACCCCTACCCTAAACATCTCCCAGAGGCAAGGCTTCTGCTTCCCTTTACCGCAGCCTGATCTCTATAGAACTCAGTCATTTTGTCTGCAGTGTTCTCTGGACCTTGTGAACACTCTCGGTCAGCAACTGTACTCTTGATCTTTCTCTTCCTTTCTTCTCTCTTGATTCAGTTTAGTCCACTGACCATGTTCAGTTTGGACTCTTCCCTCTGACTGCTTTCTCCCTTTTATCTACAATAAAAATCTCTTTACTTTGGGAGTAGTCATGTCCTCCTCCTTTTATTTCATTCACTAACATAATAATTTTATTTCCAGATTGATTAACTTGAGAAATAATGCTAAATTGTAGTGGCACAATCCTTTAATTCCAGCATTCCACAGGCACAGGCCGGAGAATCTCCCAGTTCAAGGGTCAGTCTGATCTACAGAGCAAATTCCAGAATACCCAGGCTACTTAGAAAAACTCTGTCTGAAAAAAAACAAAATCAGAAGAAAGAAAGAAAGAAAGAAAGAAAGAAAGAAAGAAAGAAAGAAAGAAAGAAAGGAAGGAAGGAAGGAAGGAAGGAAGGAAGGAAGGAAGGAAGAAAGAAAGAAAGAAAGAAAGAAAGAAAGAAAGAAAGAAGGAAGGAAGAAAAAGAACAGAAGAAAGAAACATTTAGGCATTAATGAAGTACACTTTTGGGTGTGTCTTTAAGGATTTGTTGAGAAAGGATTTAACTGTGATTGAGGAAGAAACATTCTATCCCATGGTCTGAGACAGAATGTTTTTTCCTCAGTCTGAAACAGAAAGGTTGAATATAGCGGGAGAAACAGCTATGTGCCGTCATTTTTCTTTAAAAAAAAAAAAGTTTGTTTTTTTTTTTTTTTTTGCTTCCTGATCTGCAGAAAGGAGAGCAGTTAGTCTTGCACAGCTATGCCTTCCCTAACACTATGTAATATATTCTTTGAAATCTGACTCTGACCCAAGATAATCCTTGATTTTCTGAAGATAATTCTTATAAGATCTCTAGTGATATCAATGATAAAGGTAACTAAGGGAGTTGGGCATTGCTGAGCAATTGACCAGTATTACTATTTTGCCCAGGGTTGTTCCTTCTCCACGAGTTTCATACAGTAGAATACACAGGGAGCCACAGTTACTCAACCCATATTGCTTTCAAACTACTCAATTCTAAGTCATGAAATATATTCAGAGTCTAAGACAAGACTCTGATACACTAGTTTAGACAATACATTTTAACCAGATATATTTATTAGGCAGCACTTTTCTTTTTACTTTATTTATTCAGTTATTCATTTTATATACTGACCACAATCCCCTCCCTCCTGTACCCACCCTCTCCCCCTTTCTACCTCCCCTTTTCCTAGGCAGCACTTTTATAAAAATGAAAAAAAAAATGAGTGTGAGGGGTCCTTTCACTACTGGAGCAGTCACAAACCCCACACATATTCTGATAATTCATCTTCCTTTTCTCTTGATAGATCTGTTTATTCAAAATATCTACTCTAATTTCTTGTGGGTAGAGTACTAAATATTTCAGCTTAGGCAACTTACCATCTGAATATGCTCTCCAAGGTAGTAAATTTGGAGTCAAGAGGTGGATTTTGTTGGGTTATTTAGAACATTTCCAAGACTAGTAGTGAAAAATGCACAGCTGGCTCTATAGAGTTTGTCTTCTGTATGTAATTATTTTGGTCAATAATGAAGACTAATAGGCAAGGGGTGGAATAATTACCCAGGGGTAAATTTCACTTGCTACAATACTAGGTTATTGAGTTGATAAACTACAGCAATGAAAAATAAAATTGCTTACTATCACATTAGCCTAAGGGACTTTTAAAAGTTATAGTCTGACTTCTGATTTCAAAGTTCATTGGCTCACATAAATTTTAAAGCCAGAAGTAAAAACTGTACAAAAAAAATTATTGGACCCATGCTTACCCTGCTGTATTTTCAAATATATATGAATATATATATATATATATATATATCCAATGAAATTATTCTGTTCATTAACTATCTATAAAACACCAAGGAAATTTCTGAAAAAGGAGTGTACTTCTCTTGTAATAGGGTAACTGGATGTGTGTTAATGTTTGTCTTATTTTCAGGAATCATGATTTTAATAAAACATCCCCCCAAAAACAAACAAAAAAACATGATTTGAGCAGAACAGGAAAGGCTCTGTACTAGAGTAAATATTTTAAAACATCAAGTGGTGACTGTGATTGAAGTCTATTACAAAGATACCATTTCCCATGGTAAGAGAAAGGCTCACTCCAGGAACTCCTGCACATGAAGTCATTCCTCAATCCTCACAGAAAATCACTTCAGACCATTGACGCTTTGGTGTTAAATAGTTTTCTGTTCTTATCTCATATTCATGGCAGGGCAGCCAGCATCATCAGAATCCTAAGTATAGACTCAAGAACAATAGTAATATTTAAAGAATTCTAAGAGGTAAAAAAAAAAAAAGTACCCTATAAGAAGTAGTATGAGAAAATGGAAAGAAAATGTCTCTTTTAAAATATATTTTAACATGGATAATCCAGTACTGCATATTGATCTCATTTTCTAAACCAGTTCTTCCCAAGAGTGGGTAGCAGTTTTCCAAGTGTTTCACATAATGCTTCTTGTAATAGATTATAGCATTCTACTGAAATTTTGTTAAAAACTCATATTTTTAGAGGGAACGTATTCTTTTTAAAAAAAAACTGGAAATTTTCCTTAATATTTGTAAAATAAATGGCATAGGCTATATAATACCATGAAAGTTTCCTACAAGTGCAGATTAAATGTAAAAGACAACAAAATAAAATGTTATTATGGAAAATAATTTAGAAGAATCTTTGTACCTTTTTAAAACTTTTATTGATTCTTTGTGAATTTCACATCATACACCCCAATCTAACAAATCTCCCTGTCCCTTCATATCTGTCTCCTTCCCTTGCAATGCCCCCCCCAAAAAAAAACTAAAACTAAAACTAACAAGCAAATAAATTTAAAAAAATCTCACCACGGAAGCAACAGTGTGTCATGGTGTGTTATATAGTATATACATTTGTCCAAACAGTGTTACTTGCAAATGTTCATTATGATAAGTCATTGTGATAACTTTATTATATAATAATGATCCTCACTGGGACTTCTCTCAGATATCTTGTTGATGTCCTCTGTCTTGGCGATCCAACATGTTTGGATCAGCAGGACCTACATTTTCATGTGTGTAACAGCAGTTTTTTTCTTTCCTCAAACTTTATAAATACGTGGCTTTGGCTGAGCCCATAGCATGTCTATCCCTAGGCCCAGACCTGGAAGCTTCTAGCCTCTGTACAGCCAAATCTTCTGCAAGCCCATAACTTTAAGGTTTCAGTGTCCAGGCTCCATCTGCTTATTGATGAATAAACTCACCCTTTCTACTTCTTTCTCAATTGTAACTGACTCGTTCAACTCAACTATTCTGGCTCTGAACATCTTTTCAAGCTGACTGATTCAAACTGTCTTCTCTTGACTTCTTACTAAGTTATTCTGCTTGAAAAAAACTGTCTCTGAACTCCACAAACTTAACTGCATGAACTCAGCTGCACTCAACTGAACTGCACCGAACTGCAGTGTACTCCCAAACTCTAGCAACTGTCCTGTATTCCTGTACTGTACTTTCCTCCTCCTGTACTGCCTGTCTCCGACTCTTGCTCTGTGTTGCTCTTCAGTAGCTGCTCTTTCCTATTTGTTCTCATGAGAGTTGGGCTTATCCTATTTCTGACTCTGTCAAATCTTTCTCTAATTTGCCACTTTGTCTGCCCCTCAATTAGAGGTCACTGTTTGGGATTAAAAGTGTGCATTAAGGGTGTATGTGTGTGTGTGTGTGTGTGTGTGTGTGTGTGTGTGTGTGTGTGTGTGT
>CAJQZJ010032464.1:11573522-11609737 GCA_907164525.1 Lophiomys imhausi
TGTGTGTGTGTGTGTGTGTGTGTGTGTGTGTGTGTGTGTGTGTGTGTTCCAGCTAGAGGGATTAGAGGTATGTACTGAGGGCATGTATGTATTCCAGCCAATCACACAGACCTAGGTCTTTGGATATGATTCCTTGTCAGAATAGCTGTGTTGCTGGATTGAAAGTGTTCCAGCTGTCCATAGATGTGGTAGATATTGTAGTGAACAAACTTGGAGCTCTGGATCTGGGCCTGGGTAGAAACTGAGTTGGTTAGCCCACCAGATCTCCTGTGTCCTTGCCACCAGGACCAGTTCTCCCACTTTGCCCAAGTGAGGTTCAGGGTCCACTTTCTACAGTGCTATAGCAGATGAGGGGCTGGGCCAGGTCTCCCTAGTGCTGCAGTCAATGAGGGGAGGGATCAGCTCTCCTGCTCTCTCACTCTCTGAGCCAGCTCACCTGCCTGCTGTAGGTGGTAGGGAGAGGGGGTGAGCCTTAATCCTGTAGAGTGGGGCCAGGTCTCTTGTTCTCATGCCCTCAGGGCCTGCTCACCTACTCCCTTGAAACCAGAAACAGATCTATTATGTTACCCAGGCAAGGTGCAGTGTCTGCTCTCCAGTGAGCCACAGTCTTCAAGAGGTCAGGTCAGCTCTCCAGCACTCTACTGGAGTCAGCTTTCCTTCATCAATGCCACCACAGCCAACTCTCCCAGTGTGATGGCTTCTTAGGGGCAGGGCCATTTCTACTACCATACGCCAACTCATCACACTACTTGGACATCACCATGGCCTAAGTTGCAGCCCAGACCAGGGATGATGCTGAGAGCCATGTGCAGGTCTGTGGTCCTGCCACAGCTGGTGTCTGTGTCAATATCCATGGCCTGAGTTATCATCAAATGTCATGCTGATACCAGTGGTCTGGGCTGCCACTTGAGACCATGTGGATATCTGAGGGTCACGCTGCCACCATGGGAAATACTGGTCCGAGTTGCCTGTGCTGACACCTGAGGTCATGGTGACATCCAGGCCCATGCTGCCACAGGGGGCCATGTCTGGGTCTTTGGTCCTATAGCAGCCATGGTCTGTGATGATATCTGAGGCCCAGGTTACCTCCAAGATCCATGCAGAGTTCCCATGATTACCAACATGGTCTTAAGCAGCAGCCCAGACCACTGACATGTTGATGACCTTTGGTGGCAACATGGGCCACAGATATCAACATAGACCCTGGTTGTGGTTCGGTCATGAACCTTGGCCTTTGACCCTTGGCAGCAGCCTGGATGAAGACCTCACCATAGCCCCAGGTGGTTGTGCAGGGTTCTCATATCTGCTTGTTTCTCACCACTGTAGCATATCCAGTTTCACCTCTTTCCACAGTACATGAACTACTGGGCTTTGCTGTCTCTCCTATCTCTTTACCATGTACTCTGTCTTTCCCATCTCTTCATTGTCCATTCACTCATCTCACTGGTGCATGCCACATGGTTCAGGCAAGGTGCTTGGATGCCTCTCTCCTCTTTCTCTCCCACTACTCTCTCTCTCTCCTCTATCTCTTTCTCTCCCTCTTTCCCTCCTTCCCTCTCTCCCTCACTACCTCCCCCCTCTCTCCCTGCCACCCCAGTACCCTTAATTTACTCCTAAAGGCACATTAATTATGGTATTCCCAATATCTCTACTGTGTATAATATGATCTGCTAGGCTCTACATTTCTAAATTGAAATATCAAGGCTCCCAAACAAGAATGTAGTCGTGAATGGAATTCTTAGAACTTGTGAGAAATCTCCATGAAAATAAAAAAAAAAAAGATGACCTTCAGCTTCTTCAAGAACACAGAATTGTTCTTGGAATGTGCTTTTGTGCCCCTCTCAGGTGTAGTGTGTAGGACTCGGCTTATTTCAGATCATTCATTACAACTGGCTATTGTTTTTTGTTTATGTGCTTCTTTTGAAAAACATCTTTTTGCCACATGAAGTTTCCCTTGCGATTATACACAGCTTGAACTAATAACAACTTTGCTCAGGTGACCTTTCTTTTTTTTTTAATAATTTAGTTTTTATTTCTTCAAGTTACATCTCAATCGCATTCCCCTCCATAGTCCCCCCTCCAGTACACCCCTCCCAACTTCAACCCCCCATTCTCGTCTCTTCTTTTTTTTTAAGTTTAAGGTATATCTGATTTTCCCCAACAGTTCCCCTTTTTCAGTCCAATAAATGGTTCTTTCTCTTATAATAATAGATATAATACAAAACAACAGAGGTAATTAGGCCACAGTTATGAGGGTTATATGGCTTAGCATACATTCCCAATGTCCAGTCCATATGTATTTGGCACCTGACTTTAACATTCTACTATCTAACCATCTCCATGAGTTTAAAGTTCTATATCTAATCAACATTCATACTAACTTGCAACACAATTTTAAAAGCATCATCCTAGATATATAACACTGTCTTGATTCCTAAACAACTCAAAATTTAATTATGAGGCTCTAACTATCTATTCTTCAACCACCTCAAAGACCTGAGAGGGATAAATATATCTGATTTTATAGGAAGTACAGGACCTGCAGCTTCCAAAACTAAGAAATGACATACCAGTGGCTGGCTGCGCAGTTCCCATTTTCTCTCCATACATTACAGCATCGATCTTCAGTCATTTGGCCCCGTTTCTCTGACAGACATTGATTGTAGAGCAGGGGTTATGAAGGACTTACCTACCCTGTCTTGGCAGAGCTAGGCTGTCGACTTACCTGCTTCCAGGTTTTGTCCTTTTTGGACAGCATTCTGTCTACAGTTGGGGCAAGGGGCTTTTCCTACCAAGAGATAGGCTTGCGACTAATTCAGTCATCTCCACTGGAGATTCTTCGATGCTCATCTTCTACTTGGAGGAGAATAGAGGGTGCTATCAGGAGTTGATATATCTTGATATAAAAAAATCTAAAGTTACGAAAACATCTTTGAATGCCATATTCTGCAGATCTCTTGAGGTTTTTGAAGAGGCCCTATCTATCTCTTATATTAGAGTAAGCAGATGTTGCTTGTCTCTTAGCAGGTTTATTTCTGATTAGCTTAGCAAGTAACTATAATAGGCTGTCATAGTACCTAACACAATGACTGGCTTGCATGACTTTTAGTTTGCATTTCTTAATTTTCCTAAACAGTTTATGACAATTTGTAGCCAAAGGCCAAAACTTCATATTTCATTTTTTTTCTATACACCCTAACCCTTCCATCCCATTTCTCTGGGGTGGGGTGCCCTATATAACAGTCCTTCATCTCAGTTGAGAGGTCATATGAGGGCCAAGAGCCTCCTCATTTATTGGGGGTCTACAAAGCAATACCACCAGCGAAAAGTGTCTCATTGCCCAAGAGAGAGAACTGAAAAACAAACAAACAAATAAGCAGACAAATAGATAAAAAAGGATAAAAAATAGAAAAAAAAATAAAAAATAAAAAGTCTATGTCCATGTTCCGATTTGTGTGTTAGCTGTAGTATTGATATCCTCTACTATATAGCTAAAATCCTACTATAAGTGAATAGATGCCATATGCATCCTTCTGAGTCCGGGTTAGCTCACTCAGGATGAGCTTTTCTAGTTCCATCCATCTGGCTGCAAATTGCATAATTTCATTGTTCCTGATAGCTGAATAATATTCCACTGTGTAGATGTACCACAGTTTTTTAATCCATTCTTCAGTTGAGGGACATCTGGGTTGTTGGCAGTTTCTAGCTATTACAAATAAGACTGCTATGGACATAGACGAGGAAACTTCCTTATGATTCCGTGAGGAGACATTTGGGTATATACCCAGAAATGGTATGGCTGGGTCCTGAGGCAAAGTTATTCCAAGTTTTCTAAGGTATCGCCAGACTGACCTCCATAGTGGTTGCACCAGCCTGCACTCCCACCAGCAATGGAGTAGGGTTCCCCTTTCTCCACATCTTCACCAGCATGTGCTGTCATTTGAGCTTTTGATATTAGCCATTCTGATAGGTGTGAAATGGAATCTCAGAGTTGTCTTGAATTGCATTTCTCTGATGATTAAGGATGTTGAGCATTTCTTCAAGTGTCTCTCAGCCATTAGGGACTCCTCCTTTGTGAATTCTCTATTTAGCTCTGTCCCCATTTTTTGATTGGATTATTGGTTTCTTGGCATTTAATTTCGTGACTTCTTTGTAGATTTTGGATATTAGCCCTCTGTCAGATGTGGGGTTGGTGAAGATTTCTCCCAGTCTGTAGGCTGCCGTTTTGTTCGAATGACAGTGTATTTTGCCTTACAGAAGCTTTTCAGTTTCATGAGGTCCCATTTATTGATTGTTGATCTCAGGTCCTGAGCTGTTGGTGTTCTGTTCAGGAAGTTGTCACCTGTGCCAATGAGTTTGAGGGTTTCTCCCATTTTTTCTTCTAGTAGATTTAGTGTGACCGGCCTTATGTTAAGGTCTTTGATCCACTTGGACTTAAGTTTTGTACAAGGTGATAAGTATGGGTCTAATTTCATTCTTTTACAAGTGGACATCCAGTTGGACCAGCACCATTTGTTGAAGATGCTGTCCTTCTTCCATTGTGCAATTTTGGCTTCTTTGTCAAAAATTAGGTGACCATAAATGTGTGGGTCTATTTCTGGATTTTCAATTTGATTCCATTGATCTACTGGTTCTTAACTGGCCAGTGCTCTGAATAAAGTAGGCCATTGCATGGATCTTTAGTCCTCACTTTTAGATTCTATTTTTAGATTCCCAGCTTCTACCACCACTAAAATGGTGAGCAGTGAAGCATAGAAAGTCAATTCTCACATATAAAAAGGAGAGCATGAGGAAAGAATAAAGGATGGAAGTGCAAAAGAGAGAGGGAGGGTTAAGAAATAAAATGGTAGAAGGAAGTTGAGGTAGATAGGATAACAGTAGGTGAGTCTTGCTACATGATAAGATTCAAGGAAATTATGGGCAAGATTAAACAAGCAAGTTTTTAAGGAAATTTAACTGAATATTTTAAAGTCATGCCTATGAATAGAACTTTAAATCTTTTAAAGGTGAATGGAAATAGGGTGACTAGAAAATTTAAAAATTATATTATTTTTTTCTGAAAGAAGGTTGACTGGAAAAATTAGAAATCATATTAACTTTTTTGAAAGAAGAGCAATTCATTTCAACTTTCCTCTTCATGTTTGATGGGGTTTTCAGTCACAACATTTGTATCAAATATATAACTTACCATATTAAAATGTAGTAAAATGAAATGTTACAGAGTAATTAGAATAAAAGTAATCAATGTAAGATATTTAAAATACCCAAAAATTCAAAAGGGTACTAGAAGTATTATTTATTGATATTGCAAACTACAAGTTGTTGGGAAAGTATTTCATTTTGGTGATTCTCAAATGTTAATCTGTGTATTTATCACAATAATAAGCTATGCATATATTATTATATAATATTATTTAGTGTTTTCCATGATATATGATACTAACTTCGGGCATAGAATGATAGCCAATGTGTAGTATATGACTCAATGCTGAAGCAATTTGCAATAGAGGAAATGATGAACTGTAAAGTTAAAAATAACAGTAATATCTTAATGTTATGACTGAAATATATGTGATTAATGCAGAACATCCAGTGTTTCTAAATTACTATTTAGATAATTACATGGGAAAAAATGCAGAGCAATAGGGGAATGGGGTAGAATTTGCAACAGGAGCAGGAATCAAATTGATTCACCTATTTACACACGATGTGAATTCTTGCAGAGGAAATACCAATTTTTTTTTTTAAACTGGATTTCTCTGTTTACCAAGCTCTGGCTGTCCTGGACTCACCCTGTAGATCAGATTGGCCTTGAATTCACAGAAATACACCTGCCTTGGCCTCTTGAGTGCTGGGATTAAAGGCATGTACCACCACATCCAGAGGGAACAGCAATTTTTAAAGTATGTTTTAGGAAAGGCACATTTGTCCAAAGAAGAGAGACACTGTGAAACTGTGAGCACGTTGTATGAAATTAAAAATCAGGAGTGGAAGATAACTTCCAGATGAATGCTAGCTATTGACACTATATCGCTGCTACAGCAGCTATGATAATATTTTTCTAGGTGATTATTCAGTTAACCTAAAGATTTAGCATTTTTAGCATGAATTTTATAGTAACTGACAAAGGGAGGAGAGGAATTAACTGCAATAATAATGCAAAACAAATATCAGGATCATTGAACAACTGTGTTTTAAATGTTTGGAACTTCATAGATGTTACCTAGGCTTGACTTGGTACCCTATGTTTGATTGTCTTGGAAAGAAAACCAGTAACCTCTGACAAATACGCACAATCCTAAAGATAAAAATATAATATACATTATTTATAAGTCAATAATAATAAAGATAATATAATATGATATTACTAACAATAAGATAATAATATAATAATAACAAAGATGATAGCATAATGTATACAATGTACAATATAATAATAAGTATAAGATAATAATAACACAAAGTTATTACTATCCTTAACTGAAAAACCACATTTAAAAATGACTAAGCGCCGGGCGGTGGTGGCGCACGCCTTTAATCCCAGCACTTGGGAGGCAGAGGCAGGCGGATCTTTGTGAGTTCGAGGCCAGCCTGGTCTACAAAGCGAGTCCAGGACAGCCAGAGATATTCAGAGAAACCCTGTCTCGAAAAACCAAAATAAATAAATAAATAAATAAATAAATAAAATAAAAATGACTAAGAAAATGATGGATTTTCAAATATAAACACTAATTAGAACATGTATAGGTTATTGTCCATTAACAAATGAGAATAGCCAATATACACAGAATACACACAGGAAATTTGCCATCACTATCTTTGGCCAATGAATTCAAACCTCTGGGACTTCTTTTAAAATGCCATTGAACACCTCCCTCAATGTTAAGGTTTTTCTTTATTTAAATGTACATGTTTAGATCCATCTATCTTGTAAACAAATCAGCCAGTGTTTTCTGATACAGGAATAAATGATCATTATGTTTAAGTTTAAGAATAGAAAGTAGGCTACTACTCTAAAATGGCCCACTACAAGTTTTCATGGTTTTGGAGGTAGTTGTTTATAATTTAGTGTCAGGAAAGGGTAAAGTCTTTGGTGGAATGATACTTTAAATAATCTGAATAATAATAGTGTCAGTACATAATATTTTCCCTGATCATCATCAGAGGGTAATTCTACCCATTTAATATCTTCTTATCTGAAATGTTAAGTGGACAACAAAGTAGGATAACTCACTTATAATGAACTGTTTGAAACAACCATGAAAAGGGTAATTTAGAGAGGAAAAGGTGTCCTCCATGGAGTTCTTCAGTGAACACAAGAAGTTCTCAGGAGAAATTTGGTTTAGGAGCAAAAATCTATGGAAAGTGTTCATTCCAATGAAAATGTGAATATTAGAGAATATTTAATCATATGTGTGTGTACAAATTAATTAAATTATGTTACATTGGGTGCCATTTGTAAAATTAATTAAATTAAATTGTCTAACAGTATTTATATTATAGTTAATTGGTTGGGTAGCTGTTAATCCTTATCCCGCCATTATAAATGAGCACAAAGACACCACGTGGATTTTACAAGCCTTGGCCTGAATTGTGCAATCCTAGCCCATCTAAGCTAGCTCTTAACTCTATTACCCAAATATGTCCTCTTGGACTGCCATTCTCCATGCTATGCCAATGTTCCTGGCCATATTGAATGAGGTTCTTTTTTCTAACCCATGGTGTGCGTCCTTCCTTTCTGCTACTCCTGGCAGGAATGGATTAATCCTCTGTCTAAAGTGCATGCTTCCTGTTCTAATCGCAGGAAGACCCACCTTTCTCTGTCGTTGCCCAATCTCAGGCCTCAGCATTTATTTTAACCAATCAGAGTCAATGTAAGTAACAGATAGCAAGCAGGATCAATTAATTAACATTTAGAATGCTTAACCCTACTGCAACAGTTCCCTCCTTTTGTCTAAAAAAAGTCTAAATTTTTTAACTCATGTAGTAAAAACAATAAGACAAATATGAAACAATCAAGAAAACCATATATAAAAGTTATGAACATAATGTTTAGCCTATTTGTATCAGGCAATCTTGAAGAAGAAAAAAAATCATCTATCTATCTTGGTGTGTCTGAAGTTCTGAACCTAAATAATTTCTATCATATCCTATATTTATAAACCTATATTTTAATTAGACTTGAAAATATCCTTTTAAATTCTAAACAACTCAAGTTCCATTGAAATTTTATAACTATTATGCCTTCAACCCCAACAAAGACATAAGGGATAAAGTTATTATTTGAGTGAGTAGGAAACACAGGAGAGCAGCTTCCAAAAAGAAATATGACAGTTTGTTGACTAGACAGTCCCAAATGTCTCTTGATATCATTGGAGCATCATCTTCAGCCTTCTGGCCAAGCATTTTTCACAGACAAAATTGTACAGCAGGAAATAAGAATGATTATCCCATTCTGTCTCTGCAGAATTAGGATATCAACTTACCTACATTTAAGCTCTATCCATCTTTGGACTGTATATAGGCTGTTGAGAGAGCAGGGGCATTTTTGCCCAATAGGAATTATCTCCTGATGGGAGATTTCTTTTTGAGGAATTATCTCCTAATGGGAGATTTCTTTTTGATGCTCATTGTCTTCTTCCAAGTCAAATGGGAGCTGTCAGGAGCTGACTCTCTTAAGTAAAACAATTCTAAAATAATAAAAACATCTTTTTTTTTCCTTTATTTTTTATTTCTTCAAGTTACATCTCAACCGCAGTCCCCTCCCTATTCCCCCTCCAGTCCCACCCTCCCACCCTCAACCCCCCATCCTCTTCCCTTTTTTTTTTCTTTTAAGTTTAAGGTATATCTTATTTCCCCTTACAGTTTCCCTTTTCAGTCCAACAAATGGCTCTTTCTCTTATAATAATAAATACAATACAGTACAACAGAGGTAATTAGGCCACAGTTATGAGGGTTATATGGCTTAACGTACATTCCCAATGACCAGTCCATATGTATTTGGTACCTGACTTTAACATTCTACTATCTAACCATCTCCATGAGTTTAAAGTTCTATATCTGACTGTTTTCGTAACCTTAGATTTTTTTATATCAAGACATATCAACACCTGACAGCACCCCCTATTCTCCTCCAAGTAGAAGATGAGCATCGAAGAATCTCCAGTGGGAGATGATTGAATTAGTTGTAAGCCTATCTCTTGGTAGGAAAAGCCCCTTGCTCCAACTGTACAAAGAATGCTGTCCAAAAAGGACAAAACCTGGAAGCAGGTAAGTCAACAGCCTAGCTCTGCCAAGACAGGGTAGGTAAGTCCTTCATAATCCCTGCTCTACAATCAATGTCTGTCAGAGAAGTGGGGCCAAACAACTGAAGAGCGATGCTGTAATGTATGGAGAGAAAATGGGAACTGTCCAGGCAGCCACTGGTATGTCATTTCTTAGTTTGGGAAGCTGCAGACCTTTACTTCCTATAAAATCAGATCTATTAATCCCTCTCAGGTCTCTGAGGTGATTGAAGAACAGATAGATAGAGTCTCATAATTAAATTTTGAGTTGTTTAGGAGTCAAGAGAGTGTTATATATCTAAGAAGATACTTTTAAAATTGTGTTGCAATTAGTATAAAAACATCTTTAAATGCCATTTTCTGTATGCCTCTGAGGGATTTGAAGACATCTATAATTTTATTTATAAATCTATCATCTATCTTCTATGAACAAACTGTATATTTTTAATCATTTACTATCTGTTTAACCTCATAAGCTTATTTTCTGATAAATTAAGACTAGTATTTGACATGACCAGAAGCTTGACTGGTCAGCAATCAACCTTTATTACCCAGACTCCTAAATAGATTGCAATAACAACCCATAAAAGGATTGGAAGTAAGCCTGTACTTTTAAATGAGTTGTATAGGCACAATCCTTTATAGAAGAGTTGAAATATACATATTATGTGTCAAAATATAAAATTCTATACTAATGAATCAAAATAATATTTTTATCAATATACCAAATTCTATACCAATGTATCAAAAGATAACCTTATTTTAAGAACAATAGTTTTGAATTTCAGAGCAGATTCAATAATCTATTCTTATATCTTATCATTTCTATATTATATACATATATCCCCCTCTTTTTCCTTTCAAGTCTTTTCCCCTATGTAAGAGAGAAAGAAGGATAGAGAAAAGAAAAAAAATAGAAAAATCATTGAATCTAATCTCCTATATCTTGCTTAACAAGACCATTTAACAATTTGTAACCATTCCCCCTAAACAACATCCATCATCCACCCACTTTTTGGGAATGGGACGTTGCTCTCTTAAAACTTCTTCCTGCTTAATTGGGATACAGAAAACCTGTTTAGGGGCTCTAATAAAATGAACAAAAATGGTTAAGCAAGTAACTTGTAACATTTGTTGTCCAGTCTCTATGTGCTTAGCAATTTAAATTTCCTGAGCAGTTTGTAGTTTGAAGCTAGTCTTTGGGTAGGAAAGTTCAGGGCTTTATTGAAGTCCTGTCTGGAAAAGTCTTTGAGGCTGGGCCATCTCAGCAAGCTCTTTGAAGTCGTTCTGGATGCAGATTTCTGAGGAAAAAGCTATTGAGGCAGTCTATGAGGCTGGGTCATTTGGGTTACTTGTCTTCTTTGGACTCTGTTCCCATTGTTCTGAAAATATATAATTTCTTGTAAGTAACATATAGTTGTGCAATTACCAAAATACCTTGGATGTGCAGGATGCACAGTCAATTAAGGAATATTTTTCTGTTCTTTCAACAGAAGAAAGACCTTTTTAAGTCTCCATTCATGCCATAAAATTATGTCATGTAATAGTATTACATATATATGCTATATATAGTCTACTTTAAATTGAAAATACAGTATAAGACTGTATGGAGTTTAAGTATTCTCCTCTACATTTGACGTAAATTTATTAATTGATTAAAACAGGTTTATTCTGTGTTATTCTGGATTTTTGTAGATTAGGTTGGCCTCAAGGAACCAATCTGTCTCTGTGTTTATCTCCCATGTTTTGGGATCAAAGGTATGCATTTGTATATTTTTTCATTCCTTTTCTTCTTTCTTTGGAGATTTAATTTTTGTGTGGATATATCTATCCTTATTGAGACAGGATTTCTCTTTGTAGCTTGGGCTGTCTTGATTTGCTCTGTAGAGCTCTGTAGATTAGATTGGCCTCGAACACACAAGGAACCTGGTTTTTTCCTTGTCTCCCAAGTTTTGAGATCAAGGTATGAATTTAAATAATTGAATTACCCTTATTAAACAATAGCATTAATTAAACCATTTTGTATTAGTTTGAGTTCCAATTTTCCCATGGAAGCTCCATTCTTAAGGAGATTGGTGTAGAATAGCATGATATGCTATTTCATGTTAACTTTTCTGAATTGTTGGCTGTGGGAGGCATGCAGTTTGCATGTTCTTCCCAAGCCTAACTCTGGGTCCTTCAGAATCAATCTCTCTCTCTCTCTCTCTCTCTCTCTCTCTCTCTCTCTCCCTTTTCTCTGTGTATCCTTGTCCTGGAGTCATTTTGTAGACCAGGCTGACCTTGGTGAAGGTCAGGGACCAGCCTGTCTTTGTTTCCCAAATGCGAGGATTAATGGTGTGAACCACCACACCCAGCAATTAACAGATCTCTTTTAGGGGCAAAATACCCCTTGAAACCAGAGGGAAGACTGAATGGAGTTTAAGTATTTTCCTCTACAGTTGACATAAATTTATTAATTGATTAAAATAGGTTTATTCTATGTTGTTCTGTCTTTCTGTAGATTAGGTTGGCCTCAAACTCAAAAGGACCAATCTGTCTCTATCTTTGTCTCCCATGTTTTAGGAACAAAGGTATGCATTTATATATTTTTTCTTTCCTTTTCTCCTCTCTTTGGAGATTTAATTTCTATGTGGATATATCTATCCTTATTGAGACAGGGTTTCTCTTTGTAGATTGGGCTGTCTTGATTTGCTCTGTAGAGCTCTGTAGATTAGATTGGCCATGAACATACAAGGAACCTGTTCTTCCCTTGTCTCCCAAGTTTTGAGATCAAGGTATGAACTTAAATAATTCAATTACCCTTATTAAACAATAACATTAGTTAACCCATATTGTATTAGTTAGAGTGTTGTTTGTGGGGAATGGTTACAAATTGTTAAATGGTTTTGTTAAGCAAGATATGTGTACTGACAACAGTTGATAAAGGAAAAGACAAGAACTGAAAAGTAAGTGTCAGGCTAGGCAAGCAGCTGAACTGTTAAAGTGCTTGACTAGCATGGTAAGGGAATCACAAGCACTACATAAACCAAATATAAGTTTCCATAAACCCTTAATCTTAGTGCTTGGGGGGTACAGGCAGGAAGATCAGAAGTGCAAGATCCCCCTCACCAATGGAGCAAGTTTGAGCCAAGCTTAGGCTCCAAGAAACCCTTCTTCCAAAAAAAAACCCATACTATTTTGGCCAAGCTTAAGAAAGGCAAGTCTGTTGCCTAGGCATCCAGATGTCCATTTTGTTTGATATCTTTATTTCTGATACTGAATTAGACAAAATCAGAACAACTTTTTTTTTATTAGTACTTTATTGTTTTTTCAAGTTACGTCTCAGTCGCAAACCCTTCCCTATTCCCCCTTCCTGTCCCACCCTTCCACCCCCTTCCCCCCCCCCAACAGCTTCTCTTTTCATTCCAACAAATGGTTCTTTCTCTTATAACAGTAAATTCTATACAAAACAGCAGAATTAAATATGCCACATTTATGAGAGTTAAATGGCCCAGTATACCTTCCCAATGTCCAGTTCATACATATTTGGCCCCTGACTTTAACCTTCTACCTTCTAACCATCTCCATGAGTTTAAAGTTCTATAACTGACTTAGTTTTCATACTAACTTGCATCAACTTATTCTGGCCTCACAGTCTGTCTTTCTTTCTTTTCATTCTTCTATTCCATCTCTCACCAACACATGGTAATGCAACTGAAAAGGGGACCTCTCAGATCCAGGCAGAGCCTGCGAAGTTCCGCTGCCCTGACTCTCTATCAATCCCCCATTGTGACTACTAGGAAATGACCCTCAGTAAATTCCAGGAAGGACTTCAAGGTCCCCTGGAATGAACAAACAGCTACCTAACCCTAGAATTAATATACCACTCCCCCCAAACACCCCCCCCCAAGCCACAGGCAAAAGCCCTCAGCAGACAATGGATCAAAGGTCCCTGGTTCCCAGGGCAAGACTCCTTCTCTAGGAAGCTATTATCAAACCCTGTCCAGAGAACTTTTAAGAACCTAGAGTTCTAGAGGTTCGCTGTTCACTTCTCCCACTGATGCAGGGGGACCCCTACGTAAGTAGGAATAAAGTTCCTCTTGCTTTTGCACTGATCAGGGCTATGTCTTTCATTGGGGGTCGTGCCTGGTAATAAGGCAGGAGCCCCTGAGGTGAGCCTAACACAACAACCCATAGCATGTACTCTGTCATCAACTCAGAAAAGTATTTGGTCTAGTGCTCTCTGAAAAGCTACAGTGGCTAGATTTTCCAAGGTAAATCCAAAATAATTAATGATATCGAAAGTCTTACTCAACTGTAGCTCTATTTCCCTTTGATATGCCAGAGAGGGGAAATTTAAATTAGTTTTGAAGGGAAGAATTAATTCAAGAAAATATAAAACCATTGAGAAGTGATCATCTCTGTAGTTTGGTGAGGTATGTCTTTGATAAATGCTTGTCAAATAAGTTTAATTAAGTATTCCATCTTACTATTTTCTTTCAAAATATTCTCTACTATATTCATTTCAAGATATATTCCTTAGTTGCAACTTTTGCTATGGAACAGTCATATTCTGCAGCATAGTATGATTTTCCATCTCTCACCAAAGCTTCTGTTGTGGAGCCATTGTGGGAATTTTCTCCTAGAAAAGCCTCTGTGTATGCTTTTTCCAGAGCCCTGCCTGCCACCAATCCTCTACAAGGGAAACTGAACTCAATCATACAGTTTTGTAAGATGGGGGGTAGGGAAAGGAGCTAGTTTAATCAATGGAGAAACATGATGTAATTTTGACTCCAGTTGTCTCTTCCCCAGAGTATTAGAGGTAACATCAAAGACATCTGTCACTTAGATTGGTTAATTTAAGTATAACAACTGGCTCTGACTGAAAATAATTGTATACATGAAGCTATCATATGTATTCCTCCTTATCAGTTACATTCCCAAATCCACATGAATGTCTGAAATCAGAGAAATGGAAGCACCTATAATATCTATTTCTACAAATAGACACTGATGCTACATTTGAATTATAAATATGATACATGAAAGATTGATCAAAATAATTACAAAACTAGAATTATTTTAGCAATTGTTATAGTGTGAGGCTGTGGAAAAATACCACCGCCCCTCCCTAGGAAGGCCTTCCTCTCTGTTGATGAGAGCCTGACCTTATGACCTTGGGGACATTCCACAGAACTAGGTTCCTGGAACTACTTAATTACAATGTTGCAGCTGTTATCACAGACAATGGTCCCACCCCATTGCCAAAGGCAATGATTGCTGAAGATTAACTGAAATGTTCCCCCTGTTCCCCCCACCTTTTTGCCTTTATTGTGTTTAAAAGCTGCCTGTAACTGTTATTCGATGTTCACTCCTTTTGGAAGGCAGTTGAACCCAGGTGTATGGGCTTAATAAAATCCTCTTGTGTTTTGCAATAAACCTAGGTCTCTGGGGTTCTCTGGGCATCAGGACCTTGGTTTGTCCTCAGGGTCCAACAATAATAAAGTATGATGTGTATGTGGTCTTTCAATTATCATGTAAATAAAATATATACTCTAGTCTTTAACACACACAGTTGAAGTATGGAATACTTTAACATACAATTCTTTATAAGTAACAAATTTAGCTACTTGATAATGACACAGTAGCATGAGAATTAAAGAACCAAGGAAACAAAATACAATAACAGAAAAAGAGACCTCAAGTCCACATGACCCAAAATAGAACAAGTATTAGCTTGAAGAATGTTTCCAGACTGCAGATTTCTGTCCAGTGTAATATGAGGAATAGCTTTTTTATACATTCATATTAATTGGTATTTGCTTCATACAATTATGCATTCCTAACAAAGATTACCTCACACCACCCATCCTAAATATTCCATAGACCTTTATGTCAATTTTTTTGTTGTGGCTCTTTGTTATTCTGAGCATTCATTTCAAGAAATGAAGTCTCATTTCCTTTGTAAAGGCCTTTACAACCCTAAGTGAACATTCTCTCACTTTTTAAATGTTTATTTATTACTTCAGGTTATACCTCCATCACAGTGCCCTCTTTCCACCCCTCCCAGTCCCACCCTCCCACCCTCTACTCTCTATAACTTCCAGCCCACTCCTCCAGAGTGGAGTGTTTCTTCTTATACACTGGGGCCTACAAGGCAGCACCACTAGGGCAAAGTGTCTCATTGACAGGTAACAAAGTCTATGTTCCTATTCTCTTTGTACATTGGTTGTAGTGTAGTTATCCTGTACTAGATGGCTAAAATCAATTTATAAGCGAATAGATGCATGTGTATCCTTCTGAGTCAGGGTTATCTCACTCAGGATGAGCTTCTCTAGTTCCATCCATTTGGCTGCAAATTGCAGGATTTCGTTGTTTGTGATGGCTGAGTAGTATTCCATTGTGTGGATGTGCCACAGTTTTTTTTTTGTTTTGTTTTGTTTTTATCAATTCCTCTGTTGAGAGACATCTGGGTTGTTTCCAGTTTCTAGCTATTACAAATAGGGCTGTTATGAACATAGATGAGGATAGCACTATCCCAGATTTCAAACTGCACTACAGAGCAATAGTAGTAAAAACAGCATGGTATTGGTATAGAAACAGACGAATGGATCAATGGAATCGAATTGAAGACCCAGAAATGGACCCACATGCCTATGGACACCTAATTTTTGAAAAAGAAGCCAAAACCACACAATGGAAAAAGACAGCATCTTCAACAAATGGTGCTGTTCCAACTGGATGTCCACTTATAAAAGAATGAAATTAGACCCGTATTTATCACCTTGCACAAAACTTAAGTCCAAGTGGATCAAAGACCTTAACATAAGGCCAGACACACTAAATCTATTAGAAGAGAAAGTGGGGAAAACCCTCAAACTCATCAGCACAGATGACAACTTCCTGAACAGAACACCAACAGCTTAGGCTCTAAGACCAACAATCAATAAATGGGACCTCATGAAACTGAAAAGCTTCTGTAAGGTAAAAGACACTGTCATTTGAATAAAACAGCAACCTACAGACTGGGAAATAATCTTCACCAACCCCACATCTGACAGAGGGCTAATATCCAAAATTTACAAAGAACTTAAGAAACCAAATAATCAAATCAAAAAATGGGGAACAGTGCTAAACAGATAATTCACAAAGGAGGAATCTCTAATGGCTGAGAGACACTTGAAGAAATGCTCAGCATCCTTAATCATCAGAGAAATGCAACTCAAGATGACTCTGAGATTCTATCTCACACCTGTCAGAATGGCTAAGATCAAAATCTCAAATGACAGCACATCTGGTGAGGGTGTGGAGAAAAGGGAAACCTCCTCCATTGCTGGTGGGAGTGCAAACTTGCACAACCACTATGGAAATCAGTCTGGCAATATCTTAGAAAACTTGGAATAGCTCAACCTGAAGACTCAGCTATATCATTTCTGGGTATATATCCAAATGACTCCTCACCAAACTGCAAGGACATTCTTTCAATAGCTCTCTGTGCTGCTTCTGTGTGGACCATATAGTCAACTCTTGATCACTGCTCCTTCATTTTACAGTGAAAATTGGTCATCCCAAATCTGCCTTTCATCTCTCTATATGAAATATGCCAGGTTGTTCTGATGTCTGTATGCCTTACCCGATTTCAACTTCATTGTTCTTTGAAGTAGTATCTCCTTATGGAGCCCAGACTGGCCTCAAACTCAGAATCATTCTGTTTCAGTCAAGAGCTGGGATTACACATGTGCATTCATGCTTGACTCTTATTGAAACTTCACAAGGTTTAATAAAACTTTGCTGACTATGTGAATAGTAAGAAACCATCAAGAGCTAAATACATTTAAAGGATATTAGATGACCTTATAGCAAATGCTGTTTCCGGGGACCTGAGTCAGCAACTCCTTGGAAACTTGTAAAAAGGCATATTATCTCAGCTTTTCCATACACACATACTTTTATTTATTTATTTATTTATTTTGCTTTTATTTTGTTTTACGGAACAGACCCTCATGATGTAGCTCAAAACTAGCCACAAACTTTTGATCCTGATGTCTCATCATAGGCATTTATAGTCTTTTAGGCAAGGTTATTAAAGGAGCAGTCCCATGAACTACACAAAGAAGTGTGTGTGCGATCAGTATCTAGCCACTGCTCTATATGCTGACAAGTCAGTCATGGGATCTCAGAATTACAATGAACCATAAAAACTCCCAGTTGAGTTTCTCACTGAAAATGAGATGTTGAGAATATATCCATGCTAGTGGCAAGATAGAGGGGAATTCAGTTTCTTCATGTGAGAGTCAAATGCAAACTCACATCATAATGTATTTTCCCTTAATCTGTTGGTTATGAAGCTGAATCTGCACATACCAAACATGTAAAGAATTCAGTGGATTCCGCAATGGAGAACGAATTACTTCCCAACAAACTTTCTGGTTGCTACTCTAAAGAAGCTTTGGAAAAGAAGAATATATTGATTTTCATTATTACAGTGTTTTGCTTATAGGGGAGTTTTCAGAATTATTTCAAATGAAAAATCACCTGACATGAATTTAATGTTTTGGACTGTATGAATCTTCAAAGAAGCCCTGAGATCTTTTCAGGACTCTTTGTCATACACAGCCAACAAAGGCACATGTTTTCATGAAGACACCCCATTGCAATAATTTTGCCTATTGTAGTGTTGTATTCACTATCAGAACCTACAGATGGGTTTCGTCATTTAGATACGGTGATGTACATCAATTGATAAGGGGACAAAAAGGGGAAAAAAACAGCCCACTGGTCAGAAAAAGTGGCAGGTGACAGGCGTTCAGTGAAGCCATTACACCTGGCTGTTAATGTGGGCAATTAACCTGAACTGCTTCAGTTTTCCATTTTCATGTGAACCTGAGTAAACATACACTGATCTCTCCCTCTGAATTGTCAAGGCAGATGTTGGGACAAAGCTGCCTTGACAGGTATAAAAATCTGCTGAATTATCCATCAACTAATTGCAGCAGTTGGGCAGGGCAGAGGTCAGCTCTGAGTGGCTAACCAGACAACCACCAAAACAGTCTATCATTTTAAGAAAGAAAACAAAGGCGATATTGCCAATCGATTAAAAGAAGAGCCTTCTACAGTACATATGAAATATAAATAAATCATAAAACCTACATAATTGACCGCACTGACAGAAGCAAAATTAAGGGATTTAGTTTCTCACACCCATTTAATTCACTAATTTCCTTCTTGAAACCATTAGCAAGGTGGCATTTGCTGTAATTGTAATTTTTTTTCATACATGTGCTTAATTTGCAGGAAGTTTAGCATCTGTGAAGATGTTCATCTCATAGCCCTGGAGACTGGAGTCTGTTTATTGGCAGAAGGGAGAGGCAGAGAAAGCCTAAAAGTCTAGCTATTATTGTAACCTTTGCCTTCTCTGCTTTTCCCAATCTGGAGATGAGTGAGCTGGGAGCAGAGGGCATGGGGGAACTACCAGACAGTGACTAACCCCATCTGCACAATGTCCTCTCTGAGCTGGACATGAGGAAATTAAAGGAATCGGTGCACTGTTTATTCCAAGGGATTTTCTTCAACAAGGGTCTTTTTAAAAAAATGTTTATTTATTACTTCAGGTTACCATCTCTACCACAGTATTCTCTTTCCACCCCTCCCAGTCCCACCCTCCTACCCTTTACAACCTATCCCTTCCATCCCACTCCTCTGGAATGGAGTGTCCCTACATAACAGTCCTCTGCTCTAGTTCAGCAGTCCAAGAGCCTCCTCATACATTGAGGGCCTACAAGGAAGCACCACTAGGGCAAAGTTTCTCATTGATAGGAAACAAAGTCTATGTTCCTGTTCTCCTTGGTTCATTGGTTGTAGTATAGATATTCTGTACTATATGGCTAAAATCCAACTATAAATGAGTAGATGTCATGAGCATCCTTCTGAGTCTGGGTTAGCTCACTCAAGATGAGCTTCTCTAGTTCCATCCATTTGGCTGCAAATTTCAGGATTTCATTGTTTCTGATGTCTGAGTAGTATTCCATTGTGTAGACGTACCACAGTTTTTTAATCCATTCCTTGGTTGAGGGACTTCTGGGTTGTTTGCAGTTTCTAGCTATTACAAACAAGGCTGCTATGAACATAGGTGAGGAAACTCTTTGGTGATTTGGTGAGGAATAATTTGGATGTATACCTAGAAGTGGTATGGCTGGGTCTTGAGGTAAAGCTATTCCAAGTTTTCTAAGATATTGCCAGACTGATTTCTATAGTGATTGTACAATCCTTCACTCCCACCAGCAATGGAGGAGTGTTCATCTTTCTCCACCACCTCACCAGCATGTGCTGCCATTTGATCTTTTGATCTTAGCCATTCTGACAGGTGTGAGATGGAATCTCAGAGTTGTCTTTAGCTGCATTTCTCTGATGATTAAGGATAATGAGCATTCTTCAAGTGTCTCTCAGCCATTAGGGATTCCTCCTTTGTGAATTCTCTCTTTAGCTCTGTTCCCCATTTTTGGATTGGATTATTTGGTTTCATGGCATTTAATTTCTTGAGCTCTTTGTAAATTTTGGATATTAGCCCTCTGTCAGATGTGAGGTTGGTGAAGATATTTTCCCAGTGTGTAGGTTGCTGTTTTGTTTGAATGACAGTATCTTTTGCCTTGCAGAAGCTTTTCAGTTTCATGAGGTACCATTTATTGATTGTTAGTCTTAGATCCTGAGCTGTTAGTGTTCTGTTCAGGAAGTTGTCACCTGTGTTAATGAGTTCAAGGGATTTCCCCTCTTTATCTTCTAATAGTTTTAATGTGTCTGGCCTTATGTTAAGGTCTTTTATTCACTTGGACTTAAGTTTTGTACAAGGTGATAAGTATGAGTCTAATTTCATTCTTTTACATGTGGACATCCAGTTGGACAAGCACCATTTGTTGAAGATGCTGTCTTTTTCCATTGTAAGGTTTTGGCTTCTTTGTCAAAAATTAAGTGACCATAGGTGTGTGGGTTCATTTCTGGGTCTTCAATTCGGTTCCATTGATCCACTGGTCTATTTCTATACCAGTACCATGCTGTTTTTATTACTATTACAAAATACCACCACAATTCTTTATAGACTTGGAAAAAGCAATTCTCAACTTCATATGGAATAACAAAAAACCGAGAATAGCTAAATCAATCATGTTACAATAAAAAAACATCTGGAGGTATCACCATTCCAGATTTCAGGATGCACTACAGAGAAATAGTAATAAAAACAGCATGGTACTGGTATAGAAACAGACCAGAGGATCAATGGAATCAAATTGAAGACCCAGAAATGAACCCACACACCTATGGTCACTTAATTTTTGACAAAGAAGCCAAAATCGTACAATGGGAAAAGGACAACATCTTCAACAAATGGTGCTGGTCCAACTGGATATCGACATGTAAAAGAATAAAAACAAGGGTCTTTTTAAGAGCACAACAGCCAGAAGAATCCAGTAGTTTGATAATAATTATCAGAAAATATTTTACTGAATCTCTGTACCACTAGTAAAGAGTAATCTTTTGTTACATTTCCAATAACAAGGAGACTGTTTGCTGGATGGTGACTGATGCTTGCCCCGGTTCAGCTTTTGCCAATGGATATCAAGGCATAATGAAATATTTCCATAGCTGACCATACATTTGATGAGGTATTTGACCCTTTCCTCATTTTCTTTTCCTCTGAACTCTTCCTATATCATAAGATGTTGTTAGGCCAAATAAGTTACTGGATGTAATGTTACCACATAAAGCAGTTATTGAAACAAGTAAGATAATATCATGCTAGCCATTATTGCCTTCCTCTGTGATGAGATTGAATCAATACCTCCTTGCTCTTATCTTACCCTAATGCTAGCCTTCATTTAATATATCATGTTTTTAATTGGGATAGAATTGTATTCCCTCCTCCATTTTTTCCCTGCCTCCCCCCTGGCTATCCTCCCAAGAGCCCCTCAAAACCCTCCCCTAAAGTTAATAACCTGCTTTTCTAATGTCATTTCTCCATTGTTTTCATTGACTAGTTTCTGGAAGAAAAATATATTCATTTTTCTCTTCACTTTCCTCTCTCCCTTTTCCCCCTCTCTCTGTCTCAACAGTTATAATTAACAATTATTTTGGATGTGCTCTTCTTGAGTTTTGAACTAATTTGTTTTTTAACTAATTTGCTGTGTAGTTATATATGAAAAAAGAAATTATCTCTGAAACTCTTTACATAAGGAATGAGATAATCATACGTTGATAGAAAAAGTACCACCAAGTGCTATTGGAGTTTTTTTTTTTATAAATTAAGGTTTACATTCAGTAGACCATTGCAGACTTTTTAGCATTTTCTGCTATGGCAGAGTACTGCTCCTTCAGTTTTCCATAGACATTTTCTTTGAAAATTACCTTGAATAATTAGTTTTCTGGTGACATAATTTTTAGTGCCTAGTGAACAGTTAAAATGAAAGTCCCTTACAAAGAAATTATGAAGAACTTCAGTACAATGATAGACAGAAATTAAACAATGTATGGTACCTTTTGTATATTGTATGCCTAGTATTAATGCCTAAGTCACAGAGGCACAAAACTGGTCCTGATTTTAACTATTCAGTCTTTCCAATTAGAATCCAAAATAATAATAGTCATTGGGGACATTTTGTCCTAGGAAAAGTCAGTTTGTCCAGAGTGTGACAGACAAAGTAGTTTACAGATAGGGTTATTAATAATTTTGTAATTGCTAACTGAATGCCTTTGTTTTGTAAAAGATGTGGAGTTCTCTGAGCTTATAGGAGCTTCCTAGAGTATATTTGAAAGTGATCACACCAAAGAAGAAGGTAGACCCCTTACCTAAGCACAAGCTCTCATATCTGCCCTGGAGGGATCTAATTGTTTACCAGTTGCAGGAAGAATAATTTAGAAATGTAGAGAGAGAGAGAGAGAGAGAGAGAGAGAGAAAGCAAGAGAAAGAGAGCAGCCTAATTGTCAAATTTCACTTTGTCTTCTGCTCATATCACATTAATTTTTTTTGTTGTTTGGTATGATTTTTGTTGGCTCATGTAATGTTTTTTGATATCATTTATTACAAGATGCTTTTATTTATTATGTTTTTCTGTTGATCCAAAGGTCTAAATGATCTTGGTGGCATTTTCTTTAAATTCTACTATTTTCCCTTATTCATTACTTTTAATGCAGATCATTGCATTAAAACTGTTAATTTTTGTGAGTTCTTGGAGAGTTCTGTACAGTGTGTTTTGATCATGCTCCTCCCCTCTGCCACCTCCTCCCATATCCACACCTGCTCCTCTACTTCCTGATCTTCCCACGTTTTATAATCCTATCAAGTCTTCTTTGTGTTGCCTATATATTCTTGAATGTATAACCATCCGCACCAGTGTTGTTGACCCGCTCATGTGTCAGCCTTAATCTTAGCATAAGCTACTATCTTAAAACTGTCTCTCACTTCCCAATTAGCTATCTATTGCTCCTCAGTTATGATTGGAACTTCCTGCCCATTTCCACTCTCCATGGTGAATTTTGGCCAGTTTTCAGCTTGCACAGATGTGTGCATGTTGTCATAACCATTGTGGGTTCTTATGTTCAGCTACCCTGCTGTGTCCAGATAACACAGTTTCCTTGTAGTCTTTTGTGGTCTCTTGCTCTTATATTCTTTCTGCCTGCTTCTCCACAGTGATTTATAATTCTTGAGAGGAGAAGTTATGGTATAGATGCCCCATATAGGCCCAAGAATCCTACAATATCATAGTCTCTGCACCTTAACCAGTTTAATTTTAGGCTTCAATGTAAGTTGCTACTCCAAACTGAATCTTCTTTGATGAGTGATGAAAGATGCATTAACTTATGGCTATCAAAAGAAGCAATGAAGAACCTTTTTTTTTTCCCAGAAAGTATGTCTATTTAGCACAATGATAGTAGTAGTATTAAAAAGAGCCTAGGATCTATGTAGTCCTAGGTTATTAGCCCTATACTGGGGTCAGGTATGAGTTTTATCTTATGGAGAATTTAAATCCAATCAGAAAATAGTCAGTTGCTCTTATGATGCCACTGAGACAGCTGTAGTCAGGCTAATCATTACCACAACTTACAGAGGTCATACCTGTGGAAGAGTGAAGATGATTTTCTCCCCTGCAAGCATGCATAGGTTATTTCTGCACTAGGAAAGCTATCTAGTAGGGATATAGCTCCTTAGTCAGTACCAGTGACTTAACGTGTGTGTGTGTGTGTGTGTGTGTGTGTGTGTGTGTGTGTGTAAGCTTATACAATAATGGGGTTTCCATAAAGCTTTTCAAACTATTTAATATGTATTTACTTATCCATCCTCAATTTCATTCTTTACTCTGATTTTTCATTCTCTATCTCAACTTCACCATTCCAGTTCTAATATTTCCTTTAATAATTGATGCTACTACATTGTGTCTACCTTCTGTTAAAAGCCTCATCTCAGGGACCCCATATCACCTCTATGGGCATTAAAAGGGAAATATATGTCTGACTATTTAGAGCAAAAATACCCACAAATGAGAGAAAATATGACACCAGTAATTCCAGGTCTGAGTTATCTCCAAATGGTGGCTTTAGCTTCATTGACTTAGCTGTGCATTCATAATTTTGTTTCTTTAAACACAGAATGATATCCTGCTGTGTAAATATGGCACATTTTCCTTATCTATCATCACTGATGCACATCTAAGCTGCTTACATTCCTTAGCTATTGTGATTAAAAAACAAGGATGAACAGGTATCTATATAGTATGATATAGAATCTTTTGGGTATATATCTGTCTTAGTTACAGTTTATTCTGTAAAGAGACACTACTATTACAATGACTCTTACAAAGAAAAACATTTAATTAGGGCTGACTCACAGTTTCAGAGGTTTAGTACAGTATCATCAGGGTAGGAAACATGGCAGCATACAGAAAGAAATGGTGCCAGAGAAGAAGCTAAGAGTTCTAAATCTTGATCTGTAGGTAGCATAAGGAGACTGTGTGTTTACTGTGTGCTATACTGGGCATAGCTTGAGCATATATGAGACCTCAAAGCCCACTCCTAGAGTGACACATTTTCACTTCCATCAACCATGTCACACCTAACCCAACAGGGTCACATATCTCCTAATAGTACCATTCCCAATGGCCAAACATTCAAACGCATGAGGTTATTGAGGGGGGGGGGAGGTATTCCTATTCAACCAGAACATTCCACTTCCTGGTCCCCATACAGTTGCAACCATAATGTAAAATGCATTTAATCCTATCTCAAAACTTCCCATAGTCTCTCACTACCTCAATAATGTTTCAAAGTTCAAAGTTCAATGTCCCTTCTGAGACTCATGCAATCTCTTAACTGTAATCACCTGTAAAATCAAAATCAAGCATGTACTTTCAATAAACAATGGCACAGGATATACATTAACTATCAAAAATAGAGGAAAGGGGGCATAGCAAACACTGGACCAAACCAAGACAGAAAAAAAAAAAAAAAAAACAAAAAAACAGTTGGGTAAACTCCAAACTCTGCTTGTCCATATCTGCTGTCAAAGTACTATTCAGATCTTCAACTCCTTTCAGCTTTGCTGACTGTAACACACTTCTTTCTCTTGAGTTGGTTCTACTCCCTGTTAGCAGCTTTCCTCAATGGGTATCCCAAGACACTTGTACCTCCAACATCTTTGGATCTCCAAGGCAATCCTTGTCCCCCTGGGCCTTCATGAAGGGACAACTCTGCCATATGCTAAACCTCAGTGGCTTTCCTTAGTTGTAGAGGAGATTCCATAACCTCTTTTTTTTTCTATACTTGACTCTAAAGCCATATCTAGGTGGCTGAAGTTGCCAAGTTCTGCTGCTTTCTGTGACTGGAACATGGCCCCTCATTCAAATACATCATCACCAGCTTTCTGATTTCAATGGTTTCCTTTACTACCTAAGCTTTGCTGTTCTAGAACTAGTTCTGTAGATCAAGCTAACCTTGAACTAAGAGAGCTGATTGCCTCTGTTCATGAGTGCAAGGATTAAAGATGTATACCACCATGCCTGGACCTAAACTGTTCTTTTTTTTTTTTATAAATACTTTATTTTTTTTTCTTCAACTTACATCTCAGTAACAAACCCCTCCCTATTCCCCCTTCCTAACCCGCTCTTCCACCCTCTTCCCCCCAGAAGTTTCCCCTTTCAGTCCAACAGATGGTTCCTTCTCTTATAACAGTAAGTATTATACAAAACAATAGATATAAATATGCCACATTTATGAGAGTAAATTGGCCCAGTATACCTTCCCAATGTCCAGTTTATACATATTTGGCCCCTGACTTTAGCATTCTACTATCTAACCAACTCCATGAGTTTAAAGGTCTATATGTGACTCAACATTCATACTATCTTGCAACACAATTTTAAGAGTATCTTCTTAGATCTATAACACCCTCTTGATTCCTAAACAACTCAAAATTTAACTATGAGACTCTAGCTGTCTATTCTTCAACCACCTCAGAGACCTGAGAGGGATAAATATATTTGCTTATATAGGAAGTGCAGGGCCTGCAGCTTCCAAAAGTAAGAAAGAACATATCAATGACTGCCTGGACAGTTCCCATTTTCTCTCCATACATTCCAGCATCAATCTTCAGCCTTTGGGTCCTGTTTCTCTGACAGACATTTGTTGTAGAGCAGGGATTATGAAGGACTTACCTACCCTGTCTTGGCAGAGTTAGGCTGTCGACTTCCCTGCTACCAAGTTTTGTCCTTTTTGGACAGCAGTCTGTCTGCAGTTGGTGCAAGGGGTTTTTTCATGCCAAGAGAAAGGCTTGCCACTAATTCAACCATCTTACAGTGGAGGTTCTTTGATGCTTATCTTCTACTTGGAGTAGAATAGGGGGTGCTGTCAGGCGCTGATATGTCTCGATATCAAAAAAAAATCTTGATTTAAGATAACATCTTTGAATGCCATATTCTGCAGATCTCTTGGGGTTTTTGAAGATGCCCTGTCCATCTCTTGTATTTAGATAAGCAAATGTTGCTTGTCTCTTAGCAACTTGATTATTGGGTAGTTTAGAGAATATTTGTGATAGACTGTCATAGTAGCTAACAAAGTGACATGTTTGCATGACTAGGAGTTTGTTTTTACTATCCTGGACCGTTTTAGACGGTTGGTATCAAGAGGTCAGAGCTTCACATTTTATTTTTAAGTATCTCTAGGTATGATACCGTTAGGAAGCGTTACCTTTAAATTTGTATCAATATACAAAGATCTATTCAATTGTGGTTAAATATACTCTTACTTATGTATCAATATACCAAGATCAATGCCTATGTAGCCCAATTCAATCTTAACATTACATCCATATGCAAGGGTCAATACCATTGTGGCCAACTATAATCTTAATTTTGTATCAATATACAAAGATCAATACTGATGTAATCCAATACAATCTTATTTTTGCACAGTAAACAATGGTCAATACCACTTTAGCCAAATAAACTACTAATTTTGTATCAATATACAAAGGTATAAGGGCATATTCAATAATCTGCCCCTTCTTCTTGGACCTTCCTGTGCTATGTCTATATCTCATTTTTCTCAAGCCCATGCACTCCTACATAGGAGAGGAAGAAGGATACAGAAAAGGAAAAGTAGGAATTCCCTGGGGCTAACCTCCCAAACCCATTAAGACAGGACCATTTATCAGCTTGTAGTCTCTTCCCCTACATAACAGAGTTTTCAGTTATCCTTCAAATAACCAAAAAGAAGGGCGGAGAAACACCCTCCCCACCCTCTGGGCATGGGACGTCGCTCTCTTAAAGTGACTTCCTGCTGATTTGGGTCGTAGTAGACCTGTTTGGGGCCCAAACCCAAATGGGAAAAATGATTAAAAATGTTAGTACACTCCTTTTATGTTCAGTCCTTCTGTTCTCAGCTGTTTAGATGACCTAAGGGGTTTGTAGGCAGAAGCTGATCTTGCAGGTTTCACTGAGGTTCCTGCCGGGGCATTGTGTAGAGCTGAGCAGTCTCAGTGACATTGGATTGCTGTGGTGGTTGCAGGCCCCCAATGGAGACAGCTATTGAGGAAGTCTGCCAGGCAGAATCAACTGGGTCACTCGTCCTCCTTGGTGCCTGATTCTGCTCTCTGCTGAGGATTCCACTGTCCAGCCGTCCCCAGGCTCCCCTAATGGACGCTTCGATTCTCCTGGAATGATAAGAACAGAGCCTGATGCAGGGCAAACTCTAAATAGAGAAAGAGTTCGATCCAGGAGTGGTGGAACACATCTTTGATCCCTTCAGATGGGAAACACAGGTCCCTGATCCCAATAATTAGAGTTCAGAGACACACACATGGGATTTCGAGGGACCAAGGTTTGGAGGCTACTTACAAAAGGCCTTCTCGATGCAGGCAGATTGTCCTTTGGGATCTCAAAATATATACACCAGAGCTGGTTTAGCTCCAAGGTGAAAGAATGATTTCTTCTTTAACCCGGATTGAAAGATAATGCTTTGTATGTTGTCAGAAGGCCAAATTAGCTTCAGGAGAAGTACTACCTAGCCCCCCCCCATCCCCCCCAAAAAAAACAGAGGGCAATTGTCCTAGGGTTGGGATTGGGGCAGGGCTCTGTTCTAAACTGTTCTTTAATTCCCTTTCGAAAGGTGCAAGATAAGCTGGGTGGGTTCTCTCCCTGAGGTCACCAGTCCTTTCACTTCATTTAATATTTTTAATTTGTTTATCTCCTTGAAATCAAGATTTAGCTCCATTTCACTTCCTGGTGCCCCTTTGCTCCTTGAACCATACATTTCAGATTTTTCCTTGCTCAGCTCGTTCATTTTCATCAGAATATTCTTCATAAGAGTGAACACTAGTAACTACAAGGCAGAGTTTATACTAGGTTGCATTGAGATATACTTTTTGTTTGTCAGTAGAATTCATCCAAAGCTCTTCACTATAGATTCAGGCATTTTTTTTTTAATATGTGTAAATAGACCCATGTTCTTTGCCAAAATATCACAAGAACAGTCTGTAGATCGCATACTAAAATACTTCTCCTCTGAAAACTCTTGAGACAGGTCCCCATAATTGAAATCACCATTAGCACCACTGTTTTCTAGTTTCCTACTAGTATGATCCAGTAGGCCCTGCTTAGAGCATTCTACTTCTTTCCTAAAAACAAAATCCACAGTCTCCAAATCCACATTCCTCCAAATAAAGGCATGGTCATGTCTATCATAGCAATACCTCAGTCCCTGGTACCAACTCCTGTCTTAGCAGTGTTTTATTGCTGTGAAGAGACACATGACCTTGAGCATGACAGCTCTTATAAAGGAAAGCATTTCATGGGGGCTGGTCTTACAGTTTCAGAGGTTTAATCCATTGTGGGGATAACTTCCTGTGTTCTGTGTGGAAAAATCACTTGACAATAAAAACCTAATGCCAATGAGCTGAGACAGGATTAGAAGGTGGGACTTCTGTAAGAGAGAGAGAGAGTCAGGCAAGTAGTTTTCAACTGGGATGTGGAAGAGATGGAGGTAAGAAGACGAGGAGAGGAAAGCAGTCATGTAGCTGAGCTCAAATTAGAATAAAAGGAGTAATAAGCTAAGAGTTAGTTGGAAAACTAGCCAAGCCTATGGCTTAGGTGTTTGTAAATAATATTAAACTTCTGAATTTTTATTAGGGTAGTGGGGTGTAGGTGGAAAAGCCTCTGGCTGTAGTCCATCATCATCACAGCAAGGAGCATGGTAGCATGCAGGCAGACATAGTGTTAGAGAAAGAGTTGAGAGTTCTACATCTTCATCTACAGGCAACAGAAGGAGGCTGTGTGTTACACTGTGAACTATACTGGGCATAACTTGCACATATATGAGAGAGCTCCAAGCCTGCCGGCATAGTGACACACTTCCTTCAACCAGACCACATCCATTCCAAAAAGGCCATACCTCCTTACAGTGCCACTCCCCATGGCCACGCATTCATACACATGAGTCTTTGGGGACCATTCCTATTCAAACCACCACAATACCTAAGGCTGGGAGAGCTAGGTCCTGTGGTAGATTTATTTGTACTTTTTTAAGGAAACTTTATATAAATTACTGCAATGAATACACTAATTTGCAGATAATCAACAGTACCCTTCTCCCACATTCAAACCAACATTTTCTTTTAATTTTTAGCCATTCTAACCAAAAAGAACAACTATTTAATGTTGATGAAGGTACCAGAAAATGGAAACAAATTCTCAGGATCATGGATTAGGATTAATATTGTGAAAATGGTCATTTTTTCCAGAAGAAATCTGCAGACTCAACACAATTCCTACCAAAATTCTAATAAAGTTCTCGACAGAAATGAATCTAAAATAATTTTGAATTTGATATGTAAATTTAAATACATCAGACAGTGAAAAATTCAATTTCAGGATTTTTAAAAAATCAAATACCTAATATAAACAATGCAAACAATTTTACTACTTATCTATATCCTGAACCTTTATCACATCAAAATTTAATACTTAGTTTACTATAGTGATGATTTCAGAAGACAATAGTCAAAATATTATAGAACATCAAATTATGCTGCAATGAAAACAGAGAAAATTCTATTGAGAGATGATAATGATGATGACCTTAAGCCTATATATACCAATTCACAAAACACTAGTAATAAAGACTCTGTAGCTATGATTGCATTACAAAAACAAAAAAGTCAATCTTTAAGGTATTTTTATCTATAGTTAATAATTACTGTAGGAAATATCACTATAAGTTGATTAAAGAACGCTGCAACTTTGTATACATATTTCAAAGAGCACATTGGGGGCATTCTTATTGTGTCCTGTTTATAGAGAAGGAGGCTGGGTGAAGCTTTATGATATATTCTATTATCATATAGCTAATAGCAAATTGTCAATTTCTCTTGGTTTAGGGTTTCAAAAATCAAAGAGTACAAGTGACATCATTCTAGTAGTTTACAGTAAGCTACTTGGAATGAATTATTGGCTCAGTAAGCAAAAAGGAGAAGTTCTATGAGGTTATTCATTGATTAATTCATGTTGCTACCCATTCATACATTTATTCAAGTATTTTCCCCTTTAATAAATGCACATTGATGAAAACTGCCACCAATGCAGATGGTTGCCCTATTCAACAAAAAGTAATGGATTGAATACATTCTTGACTTTTCTTGCTGACAGTTTCATCAATGTAAGGATGAGAAATGATAAGAAAACTGTCATGAATGGAATTCTGCCAAGAAGGAAGAATTTTTGTTGAAAGGGAAGTAGCAGCAATCTTTAGAGGAAGTAAACATTGGGCCTCAAACTTCATAAAACACAGATTTGAAATATGTGTAATTTTTTTGAAAACTGAGTTAACAATAAACCAATATTGAAAGTTGATTTCAATGGAGCATTCACAAAATTTTTCCACAGTGGATTTAAGACATTTGTTATTCTTATTCTTTATTTATTTGTTTTTCAGAGAGGACCTCAAGTAATGCAGACAACCTTGATTTTCCTAGTGTGAAAGAATGACCTTGAGATTCCTCCTCCTGGCTTAACCTACTGAGTGTAGAGATTACAGACACACAACTGAAGGTAAGGACTTTACTATTGCAGCTAACCCTAAACCCAGTTTTAATTAGTTTTTGTAAACTAGATTTAAAGTAAGTAGGAGGAAGCCCAAGCAAATATATGAATGAGTGTGTGTATGTGTTTGTGTGTGTGTGTGTGTGTGTGTGTGTATGACATTTAGTTTATACACTTCTTGCAAGAAAAAAAATTTTAAATGTTAGAACAGAAGCTCATAAGGCATAATTGGAATATTGTAGTAGTGGGAACAATGGAGAAAGAATAGGTCTGAGAGTGATGTCATGCTAAGAAAAATAAAATTTAATTTCTTTAGCAAATGTTTCCCACTGTAAAATAAATCTGAGTAAAAATAAGGATTAAAAAAGCAAATATCAAATTCAGGATGAATCAAATTCCAGTGAGTATAGAATACATAGCTACAGTGCCTAATCACCTGACAAGACATGCTTGCTAGTACAAAAGTATCCAATATGTTATAGAACTGATCAATAACTTTCTGATTGGATAAAACACATATTTGTCACTGCTTTAGGGTTAAGAAGCTATGGTTAGGTGGGTCATAGGTCCTAAGTGAGAAGCTACTGCCATTATTCTGTTGAATGGATATAAATTAAACTGACTCCTAATATTGTACTCTTATCTCTATAGACCAATGCATCTTTGAAATCTCCACTGAGAAGCTTCTACTTGCAACAGTGGTGATGAACCCAGTAACTCACAGTGGACCGAGGTTCAGAAGATTATAAATTATGGAATGCACAAGACCTACACAAGCTTAGACAGATTCCCAACATGGGTATGGGGATGAGGGCACAGACACCTACCACTAGCTGAGGAGCTATGAACATTTGTGTCGCATCCCCCTTGACCAGCAAGGATGATGCAACTCACAAAAGCTCTTCTCCAGCAGTTTATTCAGGTCCCTTGAAAAGAGAGTTCTGAATTCCGAATTCCGAATGCTCGGGCAGACCCAACCCACAGGCTAAATACTAAATGAACAGCCAGTCAAGTAAAGCCAAGTGGTGCTATCTTAGAGGCCTACGTATGCGGAAGCAAGCCAGATCAGCGGTCTTTGCCAAATATGAACTTATTATCATAGAGAGCGCTCACCGTCGGGCTGGTGGAAGGCGGAGACCAGCACCATCTTTAGGGCGTGGCACTTCGCAGCTCTCTACAGTTCCTCCTTTTTTATTTTTTCTAAAGTTGGTAAAAGTCCGTGGAAAGGCTTCGTAATCCCTCTATCTTGGGATCTCATGGTGGGCCTGAGCCTGTAGGAGGGCAGTGCTCAAACTCTTACTTGTCTCTGGGTCAGCCTCCCCACTCGGGACTGCCCTGTCTTAGGTGGCCGAGACTTACCCGTCAACTCCGTCACTGACTTGCCAGACCCTAATATCCGTGGAATGAATACCTCAGTGGGCAGGGACTATGCTCAGTGAAGATTTACTTCACGGCAGCAAGCCATGCCTGAGGGGACTGGCCCGCCTCAATGGCGACAAGGGCTTGTATAATCATGGCTACATTATGCTTTTGTGTAGCTCTCATTTATAGATGCACCATAGGCAAACCAGAGAGGTTAGTATCATTAGTATCGCCAAAGAGCCTACGCCCGCCCACTCCTTAAGATGATCCATAGCCGTCTGTACCCAGGAAGTCAAACCAGTAGCCAGGCTCAGATCCACCCGAGTGGAGTTGATGTGGACAATTGTCGCTCTCAGCTCTCTCATCAAATTTTCAAATTCAGCCTACCAATCCTGTAAGAGGAACTTTGACAATTGTCTAGACAAATTAGCAGCTTTTGTATAATTTTGATATTGCACGGAAGTAGCACACAAACCTTGAAATTTCCACTCACACCCCAACTGTGCTAGTTGCCAAAGAGAATCAATCTGTTCTTGTATTAAATCTATGCATTGATTAACTATCATAAGACCTCCTTTGAGATGAGAATTCATAGAGGTCTGAGTATCCAATGCCTGTGCCACAGTGGCTGAGATGTTATTCAGGGCATTGGCAGTCTGTATAGAACTAGACAAGACAATAGCTGAGGCAGTAGCTCCCACAGCAGCAACAGTGATAGCAGTAACAATAGCTGCAGTGATGCCAAAATCTCTTTTAAATCTGAATAGCATCATGGTATTAGGGGCCTCTACAGGAACTGGTACATATTGAGGCATTCTAGTCACCACAGCCACAGGAAAGGCTGTGGCATTCCAGCATAGGGCATAAAAACATGTGCCTGGAGTGCATACTAACTTTTCTTCACCTAAGGATGCACTTCCATTACTTACAATCCACAGAAAAGGAGGCCAGAGACATACTGGCGAAGCTGAAAAGTTCTTGTTGCGGTAAGAATGAAACAAAGAATTCCAAGTACCAGAGCCACTACCGCTAGAAAAATCTAATTTGGTAGCGGACCCTAGGGAAAAATTACCTCTTTGATAAATTCCTCCCCCAAGCATAATGACAGGTCCCAAGTCCATGCAACTTCCATTTACTCCACACAAAAGCCACAAATCAAAAGGATTGGTGGCAGTCTGCTGAGGATCCCTAGTAGATATATCAAGCATTCCTGTACAAGACTTATTCACTATATTACTAATCATGGGACTAAAGGAAAAATAATCTTGTTGAACCCAAACTGCTCTGCGCTCCTGACATACTCACTGCTACTATCACCAGGATCCTTAGGAAGGTCTTCATGACAAATCTTCCTCACAAGGCGTTCAGGCACCCACACTGGATCTTGTTGATCCTGAGGAAAAACACAAACAGACCCTCTCACCCATGTTAGCACGGGGTCAGGCCCCTGCCAAGAGCCTGTCAAAATATCCTTCCACTTCACCATGCTTTTAGGTGAACCATGGGAATCCTGATGTCTGTCCGCTGCTGAGCGGCCTTGAGCATCCAAATTGAAAAAATTTAAAGTAAATAAGGCTAAAAATATTCTCTCCTTGGGGGTACGGCCTTGGCCTATTCCCCCTTTTTGTTTTTGCATTCTTTCAAGGTGCGATGAGCACGCTTCACAATTCCTTGTCCTTGAGGATTGTATGGTAATCCGTGATTAAGCTGTACCTCCATCTGATTACAGAAGGAGACAAAGGACTGAGCCGTATAGGCTGGTCCATTGTCCGCTTTCAGCTGCTGTGGTTTTCCCCATGCAGCCCAGGCTTCTAAGCAATGTCCCATGACATTGCAAGCCTTTTCTCCACTCATAGGTGTAGCATGTATGATACCTGAGCAGGTATCCACAGATACATGAATATATTTTAAAGTTCCAAACTCTGATATGTGGGTAACATCCATTTGCCAGATTTTGAATGGCAACAACCCTCTAGGGTTCACTCCCACACTGGGAGGATGATGATGAATCACACACTGAGGACAGTCCAAAACTACTTGTCTAGCATCTGCTCTAGCAAATGGAATTTCTGCTGTAGAGTTTTTGCATTTACATGAAATAATTGGTGAAACTGTCTGGCTTGATCCAGCAATGAGCTCCAAAAAATGCATTCCATCCTGGTCCATTGATCAACTTTATCATTACCCTCACTTAATGGTCCAGGTAATCCTGTATGTGCTCTGATATGTTGAATATAAAAACAACTTTTTCTCTGCCAGATTAAAACTTGTAACTCTTGTAATAAGGCACATACAGTACTACTATTCTTAATAGGACCTGCTAATTCTAATATTTTCACTGCGTTGACCACATAGACTGAATCTGAAATCAAATTGAATGCAAATTGACATCTTTTAAACACCTCAATTACTATTTTTAACTCTACTATTTGGGGGGAGCCCGGTTGAAATTGACATAACACGGGCTCTTGTCTTTCTATCAAATAGGCTCCACAGCCTGTCTTTGAGCCATCAGTAAACACATTTGGTGACCCTTGAAGTGGTACTGCTGAAGTAACCTTAGGGAATATCACTGGGTGCTCCTTAAAAAATGATAGCAATGGATGTTTAGGATAATGGTTATCAATCACTCCTTCAAAGCTACATTGCAATATTGCCCAGTCATCTACAGTGCCACACAAAATCTTAATTTGATAACTGGAATAAGGCACTATTATACTGGCAGGAGCAACTCCAAAAGACTGCAAGCATTGTTGGATACCATTCAAGACTAAAGCAGCAAGTGCAGTGGGATAATGTTCTATTCTGTTCTTACTTGTGTCCACATCCCAGGGCAGAAAGATCTCCCTACTTTCAGGGACTGAACAGGCTGATCTATCTGAGTGGCTTCTGGATATGGGGGAGGAGTTGAAGACACCATGGCAACAGCTTTATTTACACCAGCCGCTGCCAGCGTGGCTGAAGGCACTGTAACAACAGCTCCACCCACACTGACTGCCGCCTGCGTGTCCTTCTCTTTTACCTTTTTCTTTTCCTTTTTTCTAATAACAGTCCTCTCCAACTGTTCTATTAGAGCATGTAGCTCTCCTTCAGAATCCGTGCTCTCTGAGTCCTCAAAATCTCTAAAATCTCTAAAATCTCTAAGATCGGGATAGATAGGAACTTTCTTTTTGCCTCCCTTTTCACTGTCTGCCTGCTCAAATCTTTCGCCTTTGTTACTTTCCTTTTCACTGTCTACTTGCTCAGATCTTTCCCCTCCATCCTGAAAGACAGGATAGTACAGCTCATGTCTCACTTCCCTCCAGACATTTGGACAGAATGACCGCCCACTAGGATCACTCAGAGGGGAAGTCTCATTATATGAAGGCGGGGCCAGCACAGGCGGCCCCAGACCTGAGGGCTCTATCCGGGTGCAGTCAGAACTCTTCCTCAAAGATGACTTCTCCATTTTCTTTGTTAACCTTTTAAGTTCCTCTTTAGACTCTGAGCTATCCTCTTCCAAAGTATCTTTCCCAGATTTGACCAAGCGCTCCTCTTTTAACTGTTCTAATGCCTTTTGTCCTTTTTCCACTGCCTTGCAATATCTCTGATCTCCTAAACAACTCCGAACAAGTCTCCAAATAGGCCGTGCTCCTCCCTGCAATGTACTTTGCTCCCAGGCAAAATCCAAGATCTCTCCCAAGCTTCTCCCAGCAACTGATAAAGGCAAGGCCAGCATTCTCTCCATTTCTGTGAAGCACTCTCTGCTTTCCTCTCCTTGCTCTGCCAGTTGTGTCTTCTACTCGTCTGAATCACGGAACTTTATTGCTCCCTCCCGGAGACCTTATTGCCTCTTTACCGAGGTCCTTATTGCTCCCTCCCGGAGACCTTATAGTTCGCAACTTCCCGCGAAACTTTACCTTTTGTTCACAATCTCCACGAAACTTTACCTTTTGTTCGCTATCTCCGCAAAACTTTACCTTTTGTTCGCAATCTCCGCGAAACTTTACCTTTTGTTCGCTATCTCCGCGAAACTTTA